>JAGFPH010001360.1:169294-198744 GCA_018207615.1 Philaenus spumarius
TTCATTGTGCACTGGTGGTCCGATTCACCCTGTATAGTCAATATTTTCAAAAGTTCAGCCTTTTATTCATAAAACAAACATTTTAGAAAAGTTAAATATAAATCTAAACATAAATTGTTTAAACAAATATTATAGATGAGTTTTAATTATTGAGACCTATAGTTCTGTGATGAAACATCATCTTGACCAACAATTACACTGTTCAAAGATATATTTGTATGTCTATGATTTCTAAGAAGCTCTTTATAACATCAAGTTACTTAATTTACTACAAAGTTTGAATTTACATTAAACATTGTCAAAATGTAACTTACAATTTAAACAAAGTCTAATAATATTCCATTATAATTAATTTATTTATAAGAAATGCAATAAAAGAAAAATTATTTACACAAAATGTACTATTAATTATATAATAATTATAAAAAAATACAGAACTGCCAGGTACAAATATCACATATTCAACATATTAAGAACTCTGCTTTCATAAACAAAATAAGGTTAAACAGAACTTAAACTTAATATTGTCCAATAACATTTCAGAAAGATGACTATTCTGAAAAAGAACAGCTCAAATCACTTTTATTTGGTGATTCATACGAGTTCATAGAATTAAATCGTTGTTTTAATGCTTCGGCAAGAATTTTTGCAGGATCCTGATGCACTTTTGGTGATCGAATTGGTCGACCTCCAGGTGACCTAAAGCAAAATGTATTACTTTATCTTTCATAAAAATAATACTTAAAAAAACGTAAAATAAACCAAATATGTAAACTTCAGTTTCAATTTCAGTTTTGACAAGTAAACGGAACCCTAAAAATCATCAAGATCTCTAAGTGATAAAAATCTCCAAGTGCTGATTATTTTCTTCAGTGTTAGGCTACTTAGGGCATCGCAAAATAATTAATAATAGAAGAAAAAATTCTCGACATACATCTGATGGAAAATTATCAATGTCAGTACCAATACCATTGATAATACTCGTTATCAATGGGCTCACACTTACTGTCAAGCATCCCACTAGAATCGCTAAGATCATTCACAACTAAAATAAAAATGAACTAAATAAAGTATAAAATAAAAAAGACTGAAGTAATACAGTAAAACAGTAATAATGTTAATACTAGGGATGGGTCGATTCTCAAATTTATCGATTCCGATACCGATTCCCGATTCCAATTACCATAATTGTAAAGTGAAGTAAACATTGTTATTTAATTTTTACTGCATGATTTTTTTACTTTAATGTTATTTGTTAATATTGTTATTCAACTAAAAGGAACTTACATAAAACTGCCGATCTAGATTCATTTAAAAATGTATACATTTTTTTTTTCATTATACTGCACCGAAAAAGCTGTTTTCTATACCTGTGCACGTAGACGTAGAAAACACAGACATGCAAGTCCTTATTTTCCATGCACAATACTGTAAAATCAGATGTGTAGGGATCAGTAAATTTATTGTTCTCCAGCTGATTTTACAAATAAGAATAAACGTATCAGTTTTAAGTAAACAGCTGATATTACCATTTTCCAGCTTATTTTACAAATAAGAATAAACATCAGTTTTATGTAAATAGTTGATTGATTTGGTCAATAAAAATATAACATAAAAATCAAACAAGTTTAATTGTTTTTTTTTTTATATATATATAAAAAGATGTTTTGATTGAAACTAACTCGTCCGGTAAGTTTTTCCGAGCTTGCATATGCAAATCCTGCACTCGGCTGCGCCTCACCCGGGAGCTATATGCTCGCACGGAAAACCCCTATTTACCGGGCTTGTAACAATATACTATTAAAGAGTAGGGGTTTAACTATTTAAGGATAACTTAAGAACAGAAAAACCATAAAAAATAAATATCAGTAGGGAAAAAAGCATAACATTCTTAATTTGATGTATGTAGACATTTTCCCCAGTAAAATGTTTAGACAATTTTTATGCGTAGGCTGTTATTTGTACACGAGATATCACGTCAGGTAAGCTCAAGGTCAACCACAATGGTTTTGTTTTTTATCGTGTCTATTTATAGAAATTAGGGTGTCTACTGTGACGAAAACTATCACCATTTATAGATCGGTAATGAAAGTTTAAAGTAATAATGGTATTTGTTTTAGGTCGGGTAAAACATTTTGGACATTTTTGGGACTTACGTTACCCGTGATTTATGATTTTTATAGGAGTCACGACGGAATGCCTTTGTTTTACTTGTTATTCATTCCCGAAAATAGCTACATTTAATTTCCACTTTTTCCGAATTTTACAACTATTATCTAAATTACATTTTTGTGGACCTTAGCCGTTGTAATTAAAATTAAGGTTTACGCCGGCGTTTTCTAAAATTAGTGCTATAATATTCGGCATCGTGTTTTTTTGATGACATTCGTCATTTTATTTTAAATAATATTTCACCAGTGGTAGTTCATGTTCATAAAATTGGCACAAATTGTATTCGGGCATCGATTTTTTGCGGGCAATCTCTGTGGTACTTAAATTATGTTTGAACGCTATTGTATTTAACGAATTGTTTTTATTAAATTGGACTAGGTTAATTGTATTTGGGTAACAATTTCTTATACGGACATTCCATTTTTCTCGGGAGTAGGTTTATTCGCGGACATACGCTGTTGTATAATTGCGATTGAATGCCGGCCCTTTATAAAATTAGCGCTAATAATATTCGGACGTCGCATTCTTTTGCGGACATTCGTCATTTTATTTTAAATAATATTTTACCAATAGCATAAATTGTATTCGGGCATCGATTTTCACTGTGGTACTTAAATTATGTTTTTAACTGATATTTCATACATTTTGCCTAATTGAATTCGGGTTTCATCATCTTTCGTGAAAACTCACTGTGGTACATTAAATTATGTTTTAACGCCTATATTTCATGAAATTACTGCTAATTGTGTTCGGGCGTTAATTTCTTCCATGAACATTCCGTTTTTTGTTGATAGGTATCGTTATCGACCCTCCCTAGTTTGCAAACACAAAGTAATCGCTACTAACGGCTAGAAGTAACGGTAAGGCTACTCTATTACTTTGGTGCAGTGTAGATTCTCCGAATACTTCGTATTGGAATGAAATGGGATGTAACGACTAATATAACGAGGAAATATAAACCGGGGCCGTGGCAATCGGCATACCGAACGTATTTGCAGAGTGGCTGGGCTCGGAATCGACTCGATGCCGATTCCAGTGTCAAGAATTGTTGGAATCAACTTTTGGAATCAAGAATCGACCCATCCCTAATACCATTCAGCGAGACTGATCAGAACGTAAACAACGCAACAGATGATGCACCAAAATTTGTCTACTAAGTTTCAGGAGTAGATTAACAGAACTATCTTTACTTTAAAAATTGTTTTTGTTTCTGTGTTCTGTACATAAAGTAACATTTTCTAAGTAATAGAAATACTATGTAAGATACATGCCAATAGACCAACACTTAGTGATTGTAAATTGACTTTAGTAATGCAATTTTTTTACTTTAAAAACCTTAACATTTTGGAATATTCTTAGTAGGTTATGATCATGACATTCAAAACTTGGAGGGTTATAAAATTTAATAAATTTTACCTTTGGAAATAATAAGAATCAGAACACACCTTTTTTTTTGTCAAACTAAATAGTACTTTACTAAATAATTTAAACCTACAGTATAAACTAAAGAAATAAACGGTACCAGGAACTGGCACATACTTTCTCACAAACATATTTAAATTATTAAACAGATTCACTGTGACTTCATAATTTTATTGTAGGTGTGGTAGGAGAGGTGATTTATTAAAGTAGGAGATTAACTAATAAATATTAATATTATTATCTAGAGAGAAAACTAATCAATCGATTTCGAACAAATTTGCACCAAACACGACAATTAGGCCTGTGTAGATTCACGAAAAAAGGTCTTGAAAAATTTTGAAAAACAACCTCCTTTACGGCCAAAAAAACCCAAAAATCAATTATTATTATTATTATTATTAGCTAAACGAGAATTTTTAGAAAGATGCGGTTTTTTGCATATGGTAGGCTACAAATGTGCCAAATTTTATCAAAATCATTACAGCCTTTTTTTAAAAAAAATAATAACTGATTTTTTGGGTTTTTTTTTGCCAAAAAGGGGGTTGTTTTTCAAAATTTTCAAAACCCTTTTTCGTGCATCTATACAGGCCTACTTGACATGTTTGGTGCAAATTTGTTTAAAATCGATCGAATAGTTTTTGCTCTAGCTTTGTATACATACAGACAGAAATTTTGTAAAAACCACTTTTTTGGACTCAGGGGGTCCCAAAACGGATATTTCCACAAAAATATCAACATCGATTTTTTTGCGATCACTATAGCCTACTTTTTCTATAAATTATAGTATAGTGAGAAAGTAAAATACTAACAGTTTGACATGTCGCAAAGTAGGTCGACTTTGCGTCAACTCCTTGAGGACATCATTAAGCGCATTTTTCTGTACTTTTGGAGAATGTATGTTTCCCCTTTTTTGTTTGCTGATCTTTTGTAAATCTTTGGTAAAAGTGAAAGATGGCAGTGGTGGGGGTGGTGGAGGGGGTATTGGGGGTAGAGGAGGCAGAGAACTTCTTTCTGTACTTTGAGATGCGACAGACACGGCCCATGTACAACTTTTTTCTTTTTCGTCTAAAACAAAAAAAGGACATATTTTAATTTTAAGAAGTATGCACTATAGTGAAGAAATAATAACAACTGTGCAGATTATTAAGAAATATAATCAACTCATAAAACAAAGAGATCTATATCACAGACATACTTAAATAATCACTTAAATACATCACAGACACTCTTTTTTTTAGGTGAAAATATATTTGAGTTATTACTGTACAAACTAAATTAACGATAAATCTTATCCTATGACAACAAATTTAAAACTAGGTAGTTAACAAGATCAAATGTAAAAAATCATATAATAAAGGCTTAGCAAACTCAGCATTTAAATAATAAAATGCTGACAACACAATAAAGTACTAATAATAATAAACAAGCACTGATATAAAGTTAAAATAAACAGAAACTAACAGAAAATGAACTCGAGTATTGCCAGCCATTTTTTTTTTAGTGACAACATGTATTTTTAGACATCTTTGTAAAAGACATCATTTATGTACAAAGTAAATAATAAACGACATTTCGAGAGTATTAATCAACTCTAGTTTTCAAGTGAAAAACTAAAACTAACACATTATATAACAGTGGCGAATATACATATTTTTTTGGTGGGGGGGGGGCAAGCCCAATGTTATATTAGGTAATTTGGGTAATAAAGTAGTTATACTCAATGTTTCACGCTAGTTTTTAAGGCCGATTTCAGTGGGTAAATTACAACTAGATTGTTTTAATATTGTTTTAAAAAGGGTGTAAACAAGTGAATCTTTGACAGGTAAAAAAATGGTATATTATAAAGACTTAATGAGGTTAACAATGTTTACAGATTACAGAATCTATTAGATCTGGCAAATTATGTATTTCAACAACTCATATTAGTTAATTTTGTCTTACACTGTCTAATTTCGGGGGGGTCTGGGCCCCCCCCTTATATACGCCCCTGTTATATAAACTAAGCAGAAAAAATAAAACTAAAGTACTAGGTTCATGTTTACCATCTAAGCTAAAAATAAGTAGGAACAAAGAATAATTTGATCACACAGCTGAACCGCTGATGCAAGTTTAGCAAATTTCCAAAATTAAATTGATATATGTTTTAGGGTTTTAACCAACAATTGGGGGAATTGGTCTACTCAAGAAGGAGTTGAATAGGCGGCTGCATGTACAAAATACATTAGTTGACCGAGCGAAGCGAGGTCTCCGTTCGGCATTTCGCCTGTGTGTCTGTCTCACGATTACGGCCAAACGCCTTGACCGATTTTGATGATTTTTTGCATAAATGTTCCTTATTCTTAGGCCGACCCATGTATATATACGGTTTTTTCCCATTTTTCATTTTTAATCCATGAAATAAAATAAAAATGGCGGCCGGAGTGTAACCTTTTTTCCAAAACCAGTTTGTGGCTTAACCGTAAGTCGAATTTAAAAACTAATAGTATTTTGCAGGTAGCAAATTTGATTTTCAACAAAATTGTATTCTTGATTTGTTTCAGTATCTCTAATGGTAAGCTCACAAAATGGCCGTAAACTTCAAATTTGTTAACAATCGTCCATGTTTTTGTATTTCAACCATATTTTTATACGTTTATTCTAAACCAATTCAAAAGTGTTCCATAGCTTTTTTGTAGATAAAGGTTCAAAGATTTCATATATGCCAGTAAAAAAAATGATTGAAGTAAAATTAACAAAGTTATTAGCTTAAGAAACAAGCATGTTCAGTAACGAAAGGAAAAAGTTCAACTTTAGGCCTACATAAGAAGTAGTAAAAATTGTAATTTAGTTCTAAATATAATTGCATAAAAATATTTAACAATTTCAAATTTCTTATTTTGAAAACACCAGTTTTTATGTTCCTACTATAAGACTGCTAACAAAACTAGGCCTGTTTTGAATAGTAATTTAGGAATATATCCTTTGCCCAAAAATGACATAATAATAAGAAAGTATAGAGGATAAGAAAGTGTAGAGAATAAATCAAAGAATTAAACTGTATACTTGTAAATTATCATTGTAAATTTCAAAAAAGTATTTAACTTAGCTTTACTTGAATTACAAAATGAGATGAAACAAATGAAACCTCTCGGCGATAAAGGACATACAAAAAATGACCGTTGGACACCGTGGGAAGTGTTGGTTACATGGGTTGAGAATAAAGTTGAGATCACTATCACGAAGTTTTATCATCGTTTGTTTTCATTATTTCTAATATTGGAATATGACATGGAAGTTATGGAACTGTAAATACATTGTTAAGTTTTAGTTATTTAAGTATGTAAATATTGAATTCTATGTTGTCCCTCTATAACGTGATATTTTTAGCTATCTTACGCATTATTAACCTAATAAAACAAAATGCCTCTAAAAGAAAATCTTTAGCAGTTAAAGCTCAAGAAAAGAAAAAAACAAGAACTAGAAATCGCAGGAATTGCAAAATAATGTTTCGCTGGCTAAACCTTGTGCTTACTTCCTTACTGGCACACTATTTTTAACCTAAGTTCAAAACCACATTTGTTATTTCAACGAGCGAAGTCCACTGTACATAGAACTACTAGTAGAATTTGATTATACCTAAGCCTCCAGCTTTGACTCACGCGCTGCTTTGTTCCACTCGTCCTTGAGGTCTTGCTTATGGACTGCTTCGCTTCGCTCCGTACAAACTCGGCCGTTGGACCTCAGATCAGAAGATTCCCCCACGTTGATTTGAACCGTGTGCTTTTATAGTAATTTACATTTTGGTTGATTTAGGGGGAGCCAAGTGAGCTATAAGATCGTATAAAAAACAAAATGTGCAGAATAATATCCTACATTTATTTTTTTTAGATGAAACACTAAAAAAGTTTTATTTTTGTACGAAGATCTTTCAGTTGTTGGATTTTTTTGGCTAACGAACTCGTCCGAGCAACATAGACATACCAAAATGTGTACCAAATCGGACTTAAAATTGTTCATCTTTCCTGGCTAACTAGAATACCAGAGTTGAGATATCAAGAAAACTTAATAACTCAAAACAATCAGAATGAGAGAAAACACTCTCACCATGCACAGACATACAAACAATAACACAAATATTAAAATATACATCGGTATAAATACAGTAATTAATCATAAAGTATTAAATATAAATATTTTCAGAAATAAACATTAAAAAATAATATAACATTGGTTCTATTTATACTCATAAATGTTCTTACTAAACAAACAAAATTAAAACGTATAGAAATTCAATGGTGACTGAAAGTTAAACAATTTAACCCTATATAAATTTCAAGATATGCAAATTGTAGGAAATCTATTTTTAAAAATGTATAAATTGTTATGATTAATAGTTACGATTTATTTACAACATTGCGTTGCTACAAAACGGATCAATTTTGTACACTGACCAAGGTTGCCTTGTTCTGTAAATACAAAATACTTATACAATTATTCTATAGCATGTCATTTTACTGTTCCAATATTATGAGATAAAGTTTAACATATTTGAATTATCACTAATGAAATATAAAACAAAATAAACTAATATAAAAAAAATCTTTTTCACACAATCTGTTTATGAAACAATACCTTTTACGCAAACAAAATTTTATTCAAAATTACTCAGTCCCAATTAAAACTGAAACAACTAATAAATAAGGATTTACAACAATTTTACATACAAATGTGAAAATACATATAAACCAAAGAACTCAGCGGAATAAAAAACATTCCAAGGTTAGACCAACCAAGACATAAAAACTGTACCGTACGTGAAACAAGCACCACCGAACAGTACCGTCCGTATCAATCACCAGTTATAAGGTAAAAAAAGTAACTTTCAATACGTAATATATAGTTTTATCCATTTTACATTGCAATGCCTCGGCAAATACTAAGAGGAGAAATTGTAAGTATGGTTTAAGACATGTGATGTTTGTAATTTGGTACACGAAAGCTGTAAAGAGTTTAATCTTAGTGGATTTGTTATTTTTAATTTATTTACGACCTTTCATCACCTTCCTCATGTGTCATGTACAGACAAAACAAAACAAAAATACAAACTATTCCCATGAGAAACTTAACTACAAATCTTACTTAGAGGTAAATTTTACCTGCAAAAGGTATAAATGATATTAGTCACTAGGGAAAGCTCAGAATAAGTGCGAGTAATTAGTTTTGCAATTTTGGTTTTCTGGTCACTTAACTTTTATAGATGTTTTAAAGAAATAAAGTTTATATCTGTGAAATCAGAGGTTTGTTAACTTAATTTTCATAACAGTGGTTTGTTTAACTTTTTTAAACATCCAAAAAAGGTTGAGAAATGAATTTAGCATAGACTACATTATTTGCAAATACAATGCACTTCCTTGTGCACTAAAAAATATTCAAGGTAGCAGTAGCAGGGTGGCAAATGAAAATTAAGTTGATCATTTCTTAGGTTTAGGACAAATTTTACAAAGCGCTGTTTTCTCGGTCTTGGGTAAGGTACCCATTACTTGTTGTACCAAACATTAATAACTGGAATGCGTGATCCATTATGACGACCGTATGTTGACTTCCGATGGTGTGTGCACCCTTTTTCATGACTCAAAAACCATTCAAAAAATTTTATCAAATAAGTTGCTGTGTGAAATGGGGACTCATATTCTATAAAACCGTATGTAAAAAAGTTGAATCAATCAGTCGCCATGTGAACGTAGGTTTAAGGAGTGTTATACCACTACAAACTTAGTTTTCACAAAATGTTAATGTTTTTTTTTAAATTTTTAAAATATAACTACATCAGTTTCAACCTAAGAATCGTCATAGTCTATTTTAGATGAGTTAAAAATTCCTTTAATATAGCATGAATAGTTTTTAGTTATGCACTTTTAAGCAACTAACTGATAAGAGGCCAGGTTCTAAAATAGTTGAGTAACCTCTACATATATATACACTTTTGTTACTTTTAATTTTTATGTTTCACTTACCAGGTACAGATTGCATATGATAAGATAAAATCAGTGAAACTTGTTCTCGAAGTTTACTCAGCTCAATTTCAAGTTCTTCTATTTTTTTACCATCCCATTGTTTAGGTGTACTGCAGAGCATTTCTGCATCAGGAGATCTAAAGAAAAACCGGGTTACTCATAATATTTTTATAATTTTAACGCTTAAAGCTACTTTGGCACACCACCATATTGAAAAATACATAATAACAATGTTACTCTACCCATTTTTGTACATCATGTTACTTTGTTAAGACTTTCGTCATGTTTCGGAACTACTCTCCAACTTCAGATTACTCATGTTTTTGAGGTTGTTAACACATTAATCAGTAGAGTATTTTACTGGCTAACCGATTCCCAGTTAATGAATTTCCATAATTCTTTTTGCATTGTATTAAAAGTTTTAAAATATTTTTGAATTGGAACCTAGGCAAGTTGTTAAGGTAGTAGTAATTCCTAACCTTATTTAAAGGTTTCATGCAAACATGTCAAAATGGTAGGTTAAATCTGATAAGTGATCCAATTACAAGAAAAATGGTAATATACATGTGTATATAAAAGTTCATGTTTTTTTAGTTACCGTAAATAGAATGAAAAAATAAAAAAAACAGCTTTTGTAAATAGTTTGAAAAGTATTAATTTTGAAAAAAAAGTGAAGTACATAATTGAAGATGACAAAAAGAGTAAAATGCATTTTTGTTAACTTTAACCGATTTAAAAAAAAAGATGTTACAAAAATGCGATGCTTTAAAGATGGCGCTCAAGCAATTAAAACCCGAAATAAGACATTTAAATCTGAAATATCTTAGGAATTACAAAAGAGACCAAAACACTTTTTTTTTGCAAAAATTAAAGATTAGGAAATTATCTGTCAAATAAGAAGTGTATAAATATTCTAGTAGGCCTTTTCAAACTGACACCAAGGACAAAAGTGGCATTTTTTAAATTAATCACTTATACTACATTTGTTTTTATGTTTCGCAACCCTGAATGTAAACGTACTGAAATGTGCATGCGTGACAATATATGTGAGTATGTGTTATTAAACACAGCTTTATTTCACACATTCAAAACTAACGGATATATTATTTTTCCATAGCACTCCTCTGCGAGCAACAAGTTGATGTTATAACCACCAGAGGACAGGCTAAACACTTGAAATAGGAACACAAATTCGGTGTGTACATGCTTCCACGATAAAGCAGATTTTGTCGTCATAAATTATCCAAATTTATTGAAATTACTTTTATTTGAAAGATAATTAAACTTCGAATTTGGTGAGCTTTTTACATTTTTGATATTTGCATTATTGAATAAGGAAAAAAATTGCAAACTTTGATTTTGAGGTAAGTCAAAGAACAAATTAAGTAAAAAAACTAATTGCAATCCACATTTGGCCTGTCCTAACCATTAAAATGACATATTCGGAACAATTTTCTGATCATTAATTACTAAAGTAACCATGTTACTCATTTCACATTGCTCTTATGGAGTTGAAATTCAAGATGGTGGCTGGGTCTGCCAAGCCTTAATAGTTGGTGTATAAAACTGTAATATGCCACTAATTTGTGCTTAGGTAGATGGTGTGATGATTCATGTATTGTCTGGTTTGTTGTAGAGGGTTCCTAAATATTCTGAAGATTAAATTGTTGACTCTTGATATAATAATATGGTAAGGTACACAAAATTTATATTATATTTATTTCCAATTCCATGGTGAAAGTAAGGTTATGGTGCATTCTATTAATATATTTGTTAAGAATATGTAGTTGCCCATCAATTCCATTGCATAAAACCACACTCAGATTTTAAGTTATATTTATAGGAATGATTCACATTATAACAAATAAGTACAAACATTCTAATCGATGTTATCAGCTGGTATATGTTTGAATCGAGGTTCATTGTTGAAAGGTTAAAGAATTTTTATAAAATATATCTTTTTTCAAATCCTGGTACTCCATAAGGCATAATTTGGAAATTGGAAGTAGTTTTCGAATAATTTTCAAAATTTAATCATAGGTGCTAGTCAAGTTTGTCCACAGCTGTGCCGTGCCGTACACTCAAAACTGACACCCTGCAAGAGATCTGCCACAACTAGCATCCAACTTTAAAATTTGAAAATTCAGGAGGATTTTTAAGATAGTTTTTTTTTCTCCCTGGCGGTTTAATTTCATTCTAAAATTAGGCCTAAATAATATTGTAAGTATATTTTATATTTTGCTGGAAACTATTAAGTTAAATTTGCTTCATAAAATAATTTCTAGAGGTAGTTAAAAATAAAAGAATCGAGATAGACTACTTACATTAACAATTTACGAAGATTCTGGCAATCCTACAGATTTATTTCTTACAAAACAAAGTATCTTTTACACTAGCCTATTCCACATGTACAAAAAATTTTTTATTTATATCACACACTTTAAAAATACATATTTACAAACATATTCTTTGGAAATTATTTACATTTTCACTGTCTGGAAACATCTTGCGAAATAATGATGCAGCATGATCAGAGGAAGCAAGGGGAAGGTTATGCTCTAACAAAAGTGCAACAAAAAGACATTCTGCCCTAATAACTTTGTTATCATTTGAAGTTTAATCAAAATCAAGGGCGTAAGTTTACTATTCGACCCTGGCCTAATATTTTTGCAGACAACGATGTTGTTTTACATTCTACTGTTAAATGTTGAAATAAGGTAAACATACTGTGACTAAATACTATAGGATAGAACCTTCTAGGTTTTTTTTTATATTCTTGCATTTCTGTTGCCCTAGGTTAGCCTAGGGACAAATAGTAAACTTGCGCCAAATCAAGTATTTTGTTCTTAGCAATACATTTCACTAAGTCCTGGTGTTTTTTAGTTTCAAAATATCTCCCTGCCACAGAGAAATAGACAAATTACTTCTGCAATCGACACAAAATCCGAATTTATCGGACTTTCTAGAAGCGATAATACTAGGAAATTCTTCCATGTAAGACTTCCAAAAAGATGCATATTTTGGTGGCATTTTAATAACATAAGAATATTAACATTTTACAGAACACAAAAAAAAATTTAAATATAATTGAATAATAATCACAAAACACTTTCACACTAGCTATAGAAAAACACAGTTTTATAGAAGTATCGAAGTATGTAACAGAAGAGTAGAGTGGATGAGTTGATCAATCTGAGACGAAGCAATATCTGAAGACCGTCTTGAATCTGCTCGCCTGTGCAATGTGTATCTGCCGTGTAGAAAAAACTCAGATCAAGTCGGTTGGTTAATGATTAAATCACATCTTCAGTGAAGTTCACCAATATGTAATATAGAATACTTTTAAACTTCTATTTGAAGTTTCTGTCATTCTTCAACTAAAAATGTATTTGTTTTACATAAAAAAGATCCCCAAAGATTTTTTATTTATCTTAACACATCTTTTTGTAAAAGCGGGAGATAATAAGACTTAATCGGGAGCGCGGGAGAATGGGTAAAAAATCGGGAGAGTTGGCAGGTATGCGCATTGTATTGTCACAAAATTTTAATTTTTTTCTGACGACCATTGCGGATAAACCGGATTTCCAGATAGACAAGGTTTTAGTGTACTATTAAATACCAAGATTAAGACCATTGACCCTCGGTAGATCGCGCACGGTCTCAGGTTTCGTGAGCGCTTTGTTTTGGTCGCCATTTTATAACATAACGTCCTTACCACTAGCTGAGTTTCCGACTTCCCTATAAAACACCAAGTGGGAGTTTTCAGTGTGAGTGAAATCTTTGTGCAAATATTGTGAATTTCGCGACGTCCTGGTCTGATTTTCCGTGTGCAACTATCGAAATGTTTCTTTTATAATTTTTCTTGTATCTAATATTTTTTTTCCAAACATTCTACAAATATTGTAATTATTTGAATTAAAATTATTGTAATTCACACAAAGTACGTATTACCAACTTTATGTGTTTCACACACACATACACACACACCAACTCATCCCACCAACACACACACACATACAATTATATATATCTTAATAATAGCAATTTGTTTAAAATTACTTAACAACTTTAAATATAGTGATTAATGTAATTAATATACATATTTTAAAATGTAGTTAAAAAATTTTACTGATTGTTAACATTATTTTTTTAATATTTTTAAATAGTAATAATTATTTTTGGCTGCTAAGTTTATTGTTTTTAGTTAATTTGTTCACAAATGTTATAACAATTCAAAATATAATAAATATTAAATACACGTAAATCAAGAGTTTCATTAAGAAAATAGTCGGAGAGAGAGAGGGGGATATCTATGGAATGTCATTCTAACACAGGCTAGCGTAAGCAAACGGCACCTAGCGGAAAATATGTAAGCTGCCAGAAAAATATACGAATTGTCAAATAACCCGGTTTTCGAGATTGAAAGAACCTAATTAAAATTACTTCCCCATATTTTTTACCTATATATACTTCCTATATCAAAAAGAAACAAAATTAATAGATCATTACAGGAAAATTATTACCTTAGTTCAATACTAAATTATTCATTAACTCTTTACATTTGAAATTGAGAATCTTTGCCTAACGCATGACCAATTTAAAGCGGAACCCGTAAGAAAAACTCCGAATAAGCGAGAACCACAAATTTTAGAGAAAAACTGATATGGCCAATAAACAGAATGAACCTTTTTACATACAAAAAGTCTTTGTCAAAAATATCAAATATACACCCGTTAAGACGGGAAAATTTTGAAATCAATTGAAAATCATCTACAACATACCAAACGAGACATGTTTATTTGAGATGGCCTGGATTATAAAAAAGGGTACCTGTAATATTGAGTTATTTAAGTGTTTTATTCAATTTATTTCTACTGTACAATATCTATCGATTATCCTTTAAATGATTTTACTTTTAAAAAAATAACTTACAGTAGAGCGTCGAAAATCCGAACTAATTGGGACCGAGGGGGGTTCGGATTATCAATTTGTTCGGATTTTTTAAAACAACCAAGAAAATGCCATTTAGGCTAAATTTATGCTCTTTAATTGATTAAAGTGGTTAAATAGTAGAAGCAGTAATGTAGTTACAATAAGGTTTGTAAGACTACTTACATATTATGATTTAGAAGAACCTGCACGTACATAGGACCAACATGATTACACTTGTAACTCTCAATTACAGTACAGTACATAATTAAAAGTTCACTTGTACATTATAGTTAACACAAACGAAAAATTTAAAAAAATACTGTACAGTACACTACTGTATGTATGACACACTGTTTTAATGATTACACAAAGAGAAATAAATGAACTTTCTGTATGTTTACGCTGTTTGTTTACTGCTAGCGCTAAAGAGCTTATTAGCGTGACATTGATGAAAATACTGAAAGCCCATCTGCTGTGAGAGCGTGTGAGAGCAGATATTAACGTGTTTAAAAAGAGATAATAATGTCAAACTGTGATGAATATTTTTGTGAAATTTTTAATGACGCAATAATTGGAATTTGCGAAAACGAAATTTTTGCAGGGGCGGACTCGGAACGCGATCGGATTTTTGACTTTTCGGATTATTGACGTTCGGATTATCGATGCTCTACTGTAACACTCAAAAATAAACAAATTTTAAACTAATCAATTCCTAACACTTACAAAAACAAACCCCCCGAAGATTATACCAAGTCGGCGATTGTGTAAAGTTCCGAATTGGAACAAAAGTGCAATAATTTTTCATTCTTGTAAAACTACTAAAAGGAACAGTACACCATTTGGCTAGTGAGTAATAATTTAAAGAAATTAACCCGTTTATGACCAAATATACCATCCAAACTATCAAGCAAGACTTGTAGTATAACTCATCAAGATAAATATATGTATAATAAAAATTGGTCGAACCCAAAAAGGAGACATCAAGAAGAATAAAGTATATTGGTGAGATCCTTCCAATCTATTACTAAGCCTAATTTATCCTGTTGTATAATTAGGGTAGAAGTTCAAAGACTATTGAGTTAAAGAAAGTTATCCAACATTATTTTTATATAACTCGTACATGTGTGAACAAACTTTGAACTAAGTGATACCCAGATATACCATTGCATACACTTACAACCACATTACTCTATCATGACCATTATTAATGACTATTTTTATGTAATTTACTTTAATTCCTTACCTATGTGTTACAATATTTTGTTTACTTTTATCTTAATCAATACTTGGGAAAAGTCGGCATCGATCCATCGAGGTTAAGATTTCTCGTGTGTTATTTAATAGATAAAGATAATATTTAGAACAATTAAAACTATTTATTCATATTTAAACCCCGAGACTCTTATAAAGACAATTAATAAATGTTAAAGTTTTCCATTGAAATAATATACATTGCAATAGATTATGGCATGATGAACCATATTGAACAATGATGATTGAATTAATTCTTTTATTTTTAAAGAAGCATAATACTTTCAATTAATGTATATAACTGGTTTTCTTGCTAAGTCATTAAAAGAAATTCAATTTTGTGTTCTTATTATTTGTGTGTTGAACTTATTTATTTATATAAATTAGATCAGATCAGTACTATTTATTGTGTTGTTATAATTTTGGCTTAGAGGCAAAACAATTAGCAACAATTATATTAAAATTAAATTATTATTATTTATGTGTTGTTATAAATGTTGGCGCCCAAACATGGACGGCTTTTCCCAAGTCGACCTAAATAACTCCTTATTATAAATAGAATTAAATATAATACAGTAATCCCTCGCTATAGGTTCCGACAAATTGCCGCAAATAACAAAAACTAAATCTTAATAGAAAAGGGGGGTTATGTTCTTGACAAAGTTATAGAAAATTTTAAAACAATA
This sequence comes from Philaenus spumarius, assembly GCA_018207615.1. Lineage (NCBI taxonomy): Eukaryota > Metazoa > Arthropoda > Insecta > Hemiptera > Aphrophoridae > Philaenus > Philaenus spumarius. Next base: position 185,751 of record JAGFPH010001360.1, read on the forward strand.
TGTACTAATACCATATTAATTAATTAATTAATAAGATAAGATATAGGCAGTCGTTGTTATACGCTGTCCGGCTTTACGTGATTTCGCTTTTACGCGGTAAAAAAAGTCCTTGAAAGGTTTAGTATTTGAGCTGAGTTGTTTGGAGTGTAGACTACAGTTGATGATTTTATAAGTTATTGAAGCGTTGTTTGTCATCTTACTCTCCCCTCAAAGTCAGTGCTCTCATAATGGTACCTTTACCCATCCCTACTTGCTCTTTCATTGTCTGGGTTTGTCTATTTTTAGAAGTTAGTCATGTCAAGGCATAAAACTATTGTTAGCTGTCAGTAGCGAAAATATTGGTTATGAGTGATAAAGCGTATTAAAAACTTAATTTCTTTCAAAATATTTTACTGTAATTTTAATTAATTCTTTTAAATTAATTTGACTTGCTGTACACTAAATTGATGTATGCCATTGACCTTCATTTGCACAAGTCCACTTGTATTTACGCTGAGGTGTATTGTAGGGAAATCCCATCTTGTATGTTTTGTTGTATTTGCAAGTGTTTCGCCGACGTGGTATTTATACAATGTTATTAAATTCGTACAATAATAATTACAGTGCTACACTGTAATAATTTACGAATTTTGCATGAACTTTATTGCTATTTATGCAGTATTTTTCCTTTTTTTAGCGACCGCGAATAATCAAAACCTCGAATACCAAGTCCGCGAATGTCGAGGGATTACTGTAGCAATAAACATATACTGTAAATTATATTAAGTTAAACTATAAATTTTATCAATTAAAATGGAAAAGGAGTCAAACTACAGATTGAGACCAAACATTACCATAACCCAGAGAGCTCGTGAGTCACAAGACTTGCCTGACATCTATTCGTCCCGCCGATCAGAAGACGTGGATGCGGAACACAATAATATCATCGAGGGCGAAACATTGGGAGTTGAAAGGGTCGCGGACTACTGAAACAAACTACCGCCTGTCAGAAGAAGTGCTAATAGTGGAACGGTCTGTAAAGGAAATGGAAATTTGTTTTGGCAATAGTCTTATAGGCGAGAATGAGCCGCAATCTTCAGATACGAGGGCAAGTCTTGAGCCAGGAAATCTTAACTCCATCGGCGATCTAACGACGTCCACGGATAAAACTTCGCCCCTCTCCCTCAAATACTTGTTGGGTCAAATCAACCAACAACTTCAAAATCTCGACTAAAGTTTTCAGAATGTTGATCAACGTTTTCAAAGCACCGACAAACAATTACAAAAACTCGATAAATTCGATCAACATTTTCAAAGTAACAAGGAACAATTACAGAATTTTAGACAACAATTCAACGAACAATTGCATCAGAGAACTTAACATATTATTGATTCTGTTAGAATGGATGTTCAAAATCAGATGCAACAGATGAAAAAGAAAACTTTATCTTTCCAAGAAACATTGATAGAAGAAGTACGAACGCAACACTGCGCAATCTGAAAAAAATTCTCTGCCACGCATCAACAGACCAGGGAAGAGATCCATTTACATATGGAAATCCAAACCAACAACTTGAAAAACACATTTCTGAAGTACAGGATCAAACCAGAACTGAATGCAAGGCATTAATTGAAGAGGAATGCATTTCAATCAAAACGACACTATCTGAAGAGAGAAACCGAAGTCAAAAGGTAGAAGCCGAAGATAGCCTAAGCCTTGATCGGTTAGGACTACTTTTCTCTGACCAACATGAGCGAGTCGAAAACTTGAAAAAGGAAGTCAAAGAAAACAAGACACATTTTCAGAAGCCAATTGTAACTGATGGTTACAAAAATAAAAGTAAAAATAAAAATGGGGTAAACTGTTAAAAAAATGGGTCGTCGAAAAACTTTGAAAAAATAAAAAAAAAATGTTCAAATTAATAAAAACGTTATATGTGGATTATTGCTCTCCTCGCCTTTACTTCATATACTTATTTACCTTTAAAAATCGTCGCTCATCTTACAACTTAAATCATAAAAAACACTCCTCACTCTTCAACCTCTATTACAAAAATTATACACCACGTGACTCACCTTACCTCCAACTTACAACTTCACCTTACACCTTAAAACCTCCTTTATAAAACCTTATAAAACTTCTTCACTTAACTCTTATATAAAAAAAATTAATAATTCACATATAACCTATTTGCATGCTCTCATATCATTTATGCATACAGTAGAACCTCGGTTAACCGAAATCGGGTTAACCGAAACCCGGGTCAACCGAAACGGTTCCGTAAATACGGTATACAATAAATAGTATTATTAAATATTTTAAATCGAATTCAAACAAACTCAACTACTATGGAGTGTGAATAAATAAATAGTAACATAATTTCATACATCGACACGTGGATTTAGGAATACAATTATTTACGATAAACATTTTACAGTAATTATAAGTACGTAATATTATGTAAACAGCAAGGCGCTGCGCCAAGCTTCTTTCTCCTGAAAGAGTGCCTACGTGACTTATCGGTGATGCGCGGCAATGCGAGGGACGATTGACGTGTCCTTGAGATGATTCACCACCCCCACCCCATCCCCACTCACCGACCTTGCAATTTCCCCATTGCCCGCCCTCAGTCACTGTTGCAGTAGAGCTGTTAACGTGTTGCAGTAGTGTACCGTTTGTGATTAGCAAGTGTGTTTTTATGTACAGTAGTGTACCGTAAAGGTGTGTGTGTGTGTGCGATGGAATCGAAGAGAAAGCGTGTGGTTATTTCTTTTGCGGATAAATTAGCTGCTATCAAACAAGTTGAAGAAGGTTGCTAAAGACTGTTGCGGCTAATTACGGAGTTTGCGTGTCTACTGTCTCGGACTGAGTAAAATCTAAACCTAAGTTTTTAGAGCAAGTTGTAAAAAATGGTAACAGAAAAACTTTGAAGACGTCTGATTTTGAGAAAGTTAATGAGGCCTTATTCATGTGGTTCACGCAACAAAGGGAAAAAGGCATGCCACTAACAGGTCCCTTACTACAAGAAAAGGCTAAAATGTTAGCAGAGTTGTTAGGAGACGAAGGGAAAAGTTTTTGTGCCAGCTCAGGTTGGTTGGATCGCTTTAAAAAGAGGTATGGGATCCGTCAACTGAACTTGTGCGGTGAAAAGTTATCTGCTGATTCAGACACGGTAGATGTTTTCAAAACAATGTTTGCAGACTACACTCAAGGCTACAGTAAGGACCAGATTTACTATGCCGATGAAACGGGCGTTAATTTTAAGATGTTGCCTAAAAAATCTCTAGCTTCAGCAACTGAAACGTCTGCCCCCGGTCACAAAATGAAAAAGAAACGAATAACACTTCTCTTAGCTTCAAATGCCTCTGGCACTCCTAGGTTGCCACCAATGTGCATCGGCAAGTCAATGAAACCTCGAGCTCTGAAGGATATTGCACCAAACGCCTTGCCAGTGTTTTATAGAGCGCAAAAAAGTGCCTGGATGTCCGGTGAGTTATTTGAAGAATGGTTTTTAAAACAGTTTGTGCCGCAAGTTGAAAAGTTTTTAGCTGCAAAAGGTTTGCCGAAAAAAGCTATTTTATTGATTGATAATGCGCCCTCGCATCCAAGTGAGTTAAAAAAAGGTGATATTGCTGTTCGCTTTCTTCCCCCAAATGTCACTTGCCTTATTCAGCCTCTTGACCAAGGAGTGATTGAAACATTCAAACGGCACTATCGAGGACTGTTGTTGAGAACTATCCTACAAGATTGTGAAACACAAAATACGATTAGTGATGCGCTGAAGGCAATTAACATGAAACACGTGATTTATTGGTGTGCTGAAGCTTGGGCTAACATTAAAGATGAAACACTTCAAAGGTGCTGGAGGAAGATTTATGACGGACTAGACGAAGAAGAAATTGAAAGTTTTGAAAATTTGACAGAGATGGTTCATAAGATTCCTGGATGTGAAGACATGAATGCAAGTGACGTGGACGAATGGGTCGTCACCGATGATTCTTTCCGACCAAGATATTGTAGCGGCAGTGTTGCAGCCAGCTGAGAACGTAACAGAAAACAAAGCAGACGACGTGGATGACAGAATCGGCAAAGTGACACCTGACGACGGATTTAATGCATTAGAGGTAAGTCTAACATTACTGTATGGCCCGGACACAGAAATTTTAATAGAGATTCGTTTGTAAACAAGTTAAATTACAATCACTTTTGGTATTATTTTAGGTTGCTCTAAAATTTGTGGAACAATGCAGCGAGTCGACGCCTACTGACGTTCTTCTAATTAAAAGATGGCGGGACATCGCCGCTCGAAAACGATGCGAAGGACTTACGAAAAAGCAAACAAAAATCACTGATTTCTGTAATAATACGTAATGTACAATGCTGTAGTAACTTCAGTTGTTCAGTTTATAGTATTTTCTAACCCATTATAACATTTTTTGTAGCTGAAATAAAACACTGTATTATATAGACATTGTTTGTAAATTCATTTTTCCTACACACCATGTTAATAGGCTATTTTTAGCATATGACGGTTTAACCGAAAAATTGGTTATCCGAAATGCCTCTCCCCCCTTTATTTCGGTTAACCGAGGTTCTACTGTATATAATTATTTCTAAAATACTCTACTGTAAATTTAATTTTCTCAGGTCGTGTGTCTTTGGCTGCAAAGTACTCACTAATGGGTAGCCATAGTTATATGAAAGAATTCAAGACATCGTGGCGGAACAACTATCTTTTTACTCACACATTATGAAAAAATAACTATGTACAAACAAATTCATTATCATCATGAAATAAACAAATCAAATTATCAATACTTTACACAAGATACAACTAGGCCTATCTTAAACAAATTAAGACGCAATTCAAAACTAAATGAAGTTACTTGTTAAAAAAGTTTAAAATTTCGAAATGCAGACTGATTTTATTAAATTTTATGGCCATTAATACTCACAAAATTGTTTGAATCGATGTTTATACCTAGGCTTTTGTCACTTCCTCTTTCTGCAGAAGACTTTGATAGTGAGGTGTCAATATTAAAACACATAGCGTTGTCAAACGGTTATACTAGTTCCATAATTGATAGTATAGTACATAAACACAGGAATAAGAAGAAAAACAATATAATAATGCCTGCATTGTTAAACAAAGAAACAAATAAGAAGTTTATCTCCACAGAGTTTGGCAATTTTTTGAATCATACTTTACACAATGAATTAGCTAAAAACAACGTCACCTTAACTTACTCCACGAACAATAAATTACAGACTAAATTACAACATAAAGTTTGTACCAAAAACTTAGCTGATTGTACTGGAGTTTACAAATTGAATTGTGACGACTGTCCTAAATATTATATAGGTCAAACCGGTTGTTCATTTGGGAAGAGATTCAAGGAACATTTGCCGAAATCTAAACATACTTCAATAACATCTAATTTTGCTGCACACCTAATTAACTACGATCATAAATACACGGACTTACAAACCAACATGGAGGTGTTAAAATTTTGTGAAAAAAGTAAATACATGAGTGTATATGAAGAATTTGAGATATACAAGGCAGTAAAAATGGAACCGCATAATGTCCTAAATGACAAGTTATTGTTCAATTCCAACTTAATATTTGACACTGCAATGAAAGTACCAAATGACTTTATATAGGAGTGGGGATTATCATCGATGTTTGGAGGGGATCTTGACCTTATTTCTGACTCCGCATCTGTGATGACCACATGGGACTGGTGTTCCAATTTGTGTTAAATGTGTACGTTGTTTGTGTGTTTTTGTATTTGTGCTGTTATATGTCTGACAATTTTTTAATGTTAATGACGACCTCTTAGGAGTGATAATTTCACCTGATGATGGATGAGTGATATCATCTGAAACCGCGGTAGTGTGTTTTCTCACATAAGTGGATCACTTGACGGACATAAAAGGTAATATTTTATTATTAATTTATTATTTTATACCTAGGATTTTCATGATTCAAAACGATAACTCAAACACTCACGTATTCCTTAATACGCCACACCAAAACCACGTTGTTCAAAAATTAAAGTTTCACAGATCACATCTTTCACTCGTTGAATTTCATCGACCAAGTTTATATAAGCGCCAAGCGGTACCTTGTTAACACTCTATTCCATCACTTTTTTATACTCTTTTCAACAAAAATCTACATTTTTTGGTTGAAAACTCCAACTCGCACACAGCAACTAGACTATTCCCTCAGCCATCTTTTATTGGAAGCTTGCGGTACATGGCCCTCTGAATTAAGGCAAAGTTGCACTATCATTAGATTAAGTTTGTTCTTACTGTGCATTGACATGGACATTCATGTTATGATTTACTCTTTACATACGCTTTCTTCAACTTTATTATTTTTATTATTAAACTGTTCATTACGTGATCATTTATTTACCTTTTAAATTGTTCTTTTCAACTACACCACTGTTTTTAATTTGATGAATTCTTATACACTTTATATACATTATATATTTTTATTCATTAATGTTTTTAAGTCTGCTTTTTAATCTTTATTATACAGTCTGCTTATTTATTACTTTACATTTATTTAAATGATTATGTTTTTAATTATTTTGCGTCTTAACAAATTTGTATATGTATACAAGAATTATAAATATTTATTATTATATATTGCGTCTTTTTTACCTATCAGACCACACCTCTATGTTTTTAGTCACTATGGGAATTTACTAATTTATGATCATACAATATTCTTGTTACATGGCCTGTAAGTGTTACACAATACACACCACGTGCGGAAGACAGATAGATTTAGTCACGGATAACAGCATCCTTAAATTCCACGGAAGGGAACATAATCCGACTGAATTTCTAAGGAAAATACAGAAATTATATGATAGAAGAGTGGTCTTAAACCACGACATAGACCCAACCATCAACCTTATTGATAATTTGGAATTATGTTTAGAAGGTCACGCTGCTAGATGGTTTAGTTTAGTAAAGAGCGATTTAAAATGTTGGGAAGATTTTCAAGAACAATTTGAAAAGAAGTACTGGAGTCGTGAAATACAACGTGGAATTAAATAACAAATGGAAGTCGAGAAGTATAGACCAAACGGAACTTTAAGCCAATCGGAATACTTTACTGAACGAGTTATTACTCTTAAATCAATGAACCCACACCTAACCGAAGGCAAAATTGTAGCCTGCCTATCGGATCATTTTGAAGAAATAATCCAAGACACCAGGAGAGTCCAGTGAATTGAGAGTGTAATGGATTTTGCTTCATTACTCCAAAGAGAAGATATTAAAGATACGCAAACCCGAAACAAAAGAGAACAGCGGCTAGCTTCACCAATATTGAAATGAAACCCGCCTCAGTTCCGAGAGCAACGTTTTGGCCCAAACACTAATTTCCAATTCACTCCACCATCACATTTTCCGAATGATAGAAGACCCATTTCATTTCAACTGACTTTTCAAAATCAAAACCAACTGGTCAAAAACATTAGAAACTCACCTGGACGCTATCAATGCCCAACTCAAGCTCAATACCAACACCCATCTTTCACGCCTTAAAATGGAGACTATCCTATAACGACAAGGCCTGAATTTCAACACGTTACTGGACCGCGACAACAAAATTATCCTACCCGAAAACAGATCAATGTTTGTCACACCGTCACAGAGAGAGTCAACACTCCAGACCCTCGAATTTCATGTACATCCCCGACGACGGATGTAGTAAAAAAATAAAAGGCACAGAAGATGTCCTAGGCCACGAGAACGCTGTAAATAACATCATAATCCATCATCCAACGTTCAATGACATTGCCCCTGTGCAAACTAGCACGGAAATCGGAATTAATAGGCCAAATATCTTACCGGAAAGCACGGATAATATTTCAAATAACATTATTATTAGTAACATGTTTTGCGATCAGGAATTTCTATTAGAAGAAAATTCTGTAGAATCAACATTAAAAATAAACTCAAATCATATTTCTACCCAGAAATCGAAATAAAAATAGGTGAACATATAATTTCAACTTTGATTGAATATATCTTGTATCTCACAACAGTGGTTCCTTGACCATAAAAACTCCATAGGAAAATATGAGGAGTTACCCACCACGAACATACAAATATCACTTCTTAATATCAGACATTTTTACATTCCCCGACCGAGCTCATGCTTTTATGGCCTTTGTACTGTTTCTAAATAACGGACATTCCCAAAAACGAACATGGACACCAAATTGGTAGTCAATTAATAGGTTAGTCGAAACTTCCGAATTACGGACAGCGGAGTATAAAATGTTGCCCTTTTCTAAGAATTGTAGATGTCTCGAAACATTCAATGCAATGTTTGTTCATTATTTACCAGGAAGTTGACGTCCTGTTTTCCAGGAATTTGACTTCCTGGAAACTAGGTTTCGTTTCTTTGCGCCATTTAATAACAGTACACTCCATAACACCAATGTTAAATTAAAATCCAAATTTTTTATCGGATAATTATGAACGATATGTTAGCTATGGCCAATATGCATGCAAATGGCTTTTTTCAAAACTAAGAAAAATATTTTGTTTAATATTATTTATTAATAAATTAAAACATTGATTTTTAATATTTTTTTATGATGTCATTAAACGTGACATATTTTTTATATATTTTTTTTAACGCTATTTGAACAGTTGCGGGTTTTAAATGGATTTAGGCTGAGCAATGTCTGTGTAACCTACCGCCGCTATATGGTAATTTTAAATATTTTTTTACGTTGTAACTATTAATTATAGCGAAAAATTACCAAGCAATTCGGATGAAGAATTTTGTCCCCAAGAGTTTGGTATTTAAAAAAAAAACGCTATTTGAATAATTGCGGGTTTTAAATGGATTTAGGATGAGCAATGTCCGCGTAACCTATCACCGCTATAGGGAGTCGCAGGTTGCTTTCTGTTTTACTAGAGCCGACCCTTAAGCGAAAAATGATCATTTACACCCTTTTTTAGTGTAAATGATTAATAAATAATGACTGTTATTTAATTTAATAATTTGTATTTTATTGTGCATTTTTGTGAGAATAAACTATTATTCCTGTTTTTTACACAACACTAATACAGTAGTACAGTAGGCCCTTATGAAACAATTACAATATTTATTTCACTTTTATTATCGACCATATACAGTATGAATTTTTGCTTTGTTACACAGCAGATTAACTGATAATTGTACATCTACAGTACAAACATCTCTCCTAATAGCGGACATTTTACGTGGTCCGAGCAGTGTCCGTTATTTGGAAGTTTCACTGTAATAGCAATTTAAAGAAGAAAAATGACCATGGGTGTAACACAGCACTGTCGATTGTATTCTCACTCAAAATTGCTTGTTCTTTCGCTGTGTTCGCTTGTTCTTAGTCTATGATTTTCATTAAAAAATTTTTTTTATTTTTTAAAATTTTTATAGGCGAAAATTGATTTACGTGTACTTAATATATTTGTTATATTTTAAATTGTTATAATACTAAATCCGGTATCACAGACCGTGCGAGACCAACGCGTTAGATTTTTCACGCAATCCACCAAGGGTTAAGGATTTTTTCATATAAATTTCAAAACTTGCATATATACAAGATTGTTACAGTGTATGCAATAAATCAACTATGAATCCTAAGCACGTGTTGTAAAATGTAGGCTTACTTAATCAGTTCTAGAGCCAGACTCAGTTAATACGCTATATATATATATAAAAGCCAGTGCTCAAGATTTACTGGTCTTGTTTTATTAGTTTTGCAATATGTTTGCTTTCCACTAATCTATACCAAATCTAACTTCTTAGTTTAGCAGAAAAATACAATTAATTATATATACCTATAGGCCTATATTAATAATAAATGCCTTCAGTAATCCTCATATCTTCCTAAACTATAATATTTTGGGTTATTACCTCCATTCATTGCTCTTATTATCTTCATGTGATATCTCATTCACATTACACAAGAATGAATTTATATTTGTGTAAACTCTGTTTATAGGACTCATAGGCAATGCAGAACCTATAGCGCGAACAATACTTCGTCTGTGTTTGCAAGGTACAGATGTCCATTTTAAGTTCGGAAAATACTAAAACAAATAATAAAGTACAATATCTCATAAGATAATTAATTCTAGTTACAGTAAATATTTTGATCAAATAGGTCTGTAATAATAATTAATTGCAAGGTGTGCCGAATAATGCTTAAACAAGTTAATACTTTTACAAAACCAAAGTTATTACAACTTCAAAGTTAAAAGTTAGTTACGGTATAAGAAAATTATATAAAAACAAGTTTCTCTAAGTGCTCATTTCTGCAGATCCCTATTTACTGAAGAAATATTGATTCGTACATTACTATTTCAACAAGTAGTTTTATTGTAAAAGTTCAACGTAAAATTAATAACACTCTCATCATTCTCACAATGTCAGCTAATGTAATCCTATTAACTTACGTACAAACTACAGTATAATATATACAGGCCTACCCTCTAACCTACATTGCCAACTTTTAGATCTTTTTTGGAAAGTTAAGTTTTAGTAGGCACCAATCTATCTATATTCTTTTACAAACTAGACACATCCTGTGCTTGGCAACTAAAAGTTAGTTTAGGTTCAGATTTTCTTTACTTTTAGGGTGTCATTATAGTTTAGAGGGCGTATAATGTAATATATATATTACATTATATTATATAATGTATATTCATTATAAATATAATTATAATTCATTCATATATATTAATTTAGAATAAAAAATAAAAATAGGTCCATCTCATTATTTCTTCAGTAGATAGTGAGGTGCAAATTTAAGTAACTATACGACCCTTCGCCAACAGAAATGCAAGAATAATAAAAAATAAAAAAATATTAAAACTTTAGGCTACTTTCCTGCTTTATTAAATGCTTGCATTTCTATAATACAAAATAACTTTTGATGTTACTAATATATATTAACTTATGTTTACAAAATGGAAATATACTGTGACTAGAGACTGTAATTTAGAACCTCATGCTTTTTTGCCATTTCCATCAATTCAAAATACATCGATGTACGGTACTGTAACAAATTCATTTGGGCCCTTATTATACACATAGGTTTCATGATTCAATGTATTGAATCGTGAACATCGATGTATAGGCCTATTGAATTTCCGTAGTTTGATGTAAAGTATGGTGAACATTAAGTATTTATTACAGAATAATTATTTATGAAGTGAAAATTATGTGTTCCTGTTTTTTTATATATAGGCTACATACATATTTTATTCAATGATGCTAAGTTGTTGGAATAGCGGAGTCCGGCAATCGTGTTTATTTACGTTAGCATGCGCAGTCCAATGTCATTGATAAGATACCGTACGTCTAATTATTTTTTTTTAATAGGCGAAAAACCAGGGTGGTTATCATCACCTGCGTACGTCTAATATTTTCCGAGTTAGGCTACATTAGTTGTAATTTAAGTTTTTTATTATCTGTTCATAATTAATTATTTAAAATTTTGTTAATCATATTTTCTGTTTTCATTTATTTAACTTAACTTAAGGCATTTAGAAGTAGAATTAAACATTACAATTTATTAGAGCATTTACTTGCATAGGCCTACCTACGTTGGTATCTCTCTGCGTACCGGTAGCACCGTAATGTTAACTTTAACTTTGCAATGGAATACTCACATTCTTGCAAACAAAAAGAAAAGCCTGTAGACCTAAATCATCATCTTTTGGGATAGTAGGCTAGCCTATATGTCTAATTTAGGCCTATTACATTAATATGAAAACAAATTGGAACAATTTTGAAGATGATAGCCTAGGCCTAGTGTGTTGATATAAAGTTATATTGTGAAATATAGATTAACTATATACTATACAAAAATTATTATAGAAAATAGGTTAGGCACAAATTTACTATTTAGGCCTACGACCTTACGCCAACGGAAATACAATAAAAAAAATAGCCTGAAGTTCTAACTTAGTCAAAGTATGGACACAAATTTACTATTCGACCCTCGGCTGACCTACAGCAACAGAAATGCAAGAATAATATAAAAAGTAGCCTAAGTTCTAACGGCACAACTTTACTATTCGACTCTAGGCTAACCTAGAGCTAACAGAAATGCTAAAATAATAATAAAAAAATACGTTAAAAGGTTCTAACCTAACCTAGGCTATTTAGTCACAGTATGTTTACCTGTATTCAACATTTAACAGTAGAATGTAAACCAACGTCGTTGTCTGCCAAAATATTAGCCTATAGAGTCGAATAGTAAAGTTACGCCGTTCTAACGTTAGTCTTTAGTCACAGTAGGCCTAGGCCTATGTTTACCTGAATTCAACATTTAACAACAGTAGAATGTAAAACAACATTGCCGTCTGCAAAAATATCAGCCGAAGGTAATATAGTAAATTTACACCTAAGCTAGTTCTGGAATATAAAAACATGGATCAACCTGACTTTTTTTCCAATTTGTTTAGATTTTTAATATTTGTATGGATTTTAAATGGTTTTACATATTGGGATAGGTTACCAATTATTATAATAATTTAATAGGCAGAAGTGATATTAGTTTAATTAACATAAATCAATATATTAAAACTAGGTTATAATTAGGCCTAATTATAAGGCAATTTGAATAAAAGCACAAGTTCCTGTTATATGGATTGCCATTTATGATTTAACTTACTCTAATAACCAATGCTGCAATATCTCGAATCAGGACTATAATTTCAATAGTTCCTCTATCCATTTATTCATAAATATATCTAAGTTAGGCCTAATATTTCTAATAACAATGTTTAGGGTACTTTACACTTGACTAAAATAAAAATAAACCAAAATCACCGACAATAAAAAACTTCCAACGTTCCAACTTCAACAAGTTTCAGTTTTGAAATTAATTTCATTTTCATGATTCATGGTCATTGGTCATGCCATGTGTTTAACCAGCGCCTAGGTAATTGGATATCAGAAACCTGAGAAATCCTTGCGTTATA
>JAGFPH010001360.1:198754-213439 GCA_018207615.1 Philaenus spumarius
AGGTTCGTTGTCACCATGCGGCATTGTTTGGAAGTAAGGCTTGTACTCGTCTGGTACCCATTTAAGTAAAGACATGAGGTCTTTATACTTTTGGCTGCTGATTTTCTTCATTTTCACTCGACTGGGAGGAATGGATAGTGGCATAAAAATATGTCAGTTTCGCCGTGGTGTGCGCTTCAGGTTAACACTTTTGAAATCTTCTCCAAAATTTGTTTTGTAGGACAAAACTTCCATATCTTCTTTTCGCAGCTAAAGCCAAACAGTTGTTGATATTAAAAAAAGTTCTTCATTAGTGTTCAATTTTCTTGAAATGTAGGGTGATTCTCTAGTTTTCGTCAGAGACAAAAAATCAAGAAAGTCACTTAAGTTCATTCTTTGAATTATGAATGGGTTCTTTTTCCTACAGCTGGCAATAAAATTTGCCCAATCGTTGCATGTAAAAACGGAATGTGATATCTGGTTCTTCTTTGCCCTCTCTATGATGCTGTGTTGTCCGTCGACTTCCCGTTAACTCTTGAACCGCCCATGAATAGAGTCAAGACACCATTTCATTTCCTCCTCTTCCTGATGTTACCTCATCCCATAGCATGAACCATGTCTTATCGTTAGGGTTGTCATGGATGGTGTAATTCAAAGTCCATAGCTTCCGAAGGTAGAAGCTTTGTGAGTTAGTCAGGTTTGGTGTTGGAAGACACTTTTGTAAATCAAACATTACTACTCTACTTGTGTTGTCTTTCTTAGAGATTTCTTTGTCCTCCTTTTTCAATTTGTACCTCAGAGATGCTTCTTTCAAATGTTCTTCATGATTTTTTTTTCATTTTTTCTAATTCTTCAGCTGAGTGTTTGTTTTTCATTTCTGTTAGGTTCTTGTCACATACATCACAAGTGTTGTTGTCAGGTAGGTTAAATGATAGATTAAAATCTTAATTGAAAATTTTATGAAAAAGCCATTTTTTAGCAAATGGTACACTTTTTTCTTTACATTCGTCTGTGTACAGGAAGTACACCTTGGAGATGTTAAAGTGGCTACCTAAATATTTTTTGTCTGTCCGCTCTCTGCTATAATGGTTTTGATAAGCTTAGTATTTCGATATGTGTTCATGTATCTGCTGTTGAATTACCTCAGGAGTCTTATTTCCCCTTAAATCAGACTCTATCATGCCATTGATACTCTTTTTCTGTATAGCTATTCTCACGAATGTTTCCGAAATTGATAAAGTATTAAAAAAAAGTTTTGCAAACAATTTCTTCTTGGCCATCGACAATAAAGCAACATGACTGACTCACACTTTTTCCTTTTCTTGACCCATCTCTATCCCGACGTCTGGCTACGGGTTTAGTTTTTATACGTGAAACAATGAATTATATCAGGGAAATTAGACAATAAATCCTAAATATTTTCCTACAGCACCGATCGAAATGCGGTTTTCGGCATTGTATTCGGAGATATTAGTGGTCGGACATATTTTTCAAGGGCAGATACGGAATCTGCGACCCCCAAAACCTCTGTATACAAATTTTGATAAGTTTTCATGAATCCAAACAATTTTTATAAATTATGGGAAATGATGCACTTCTAGATGCACTGTATACAGGGTGAGTTTCTACTGACACCATTAACTTCACCAGTATGTTCTACTCACTAAATGGAATAAAAAAGTTCATATGGACCCATGTCCGATTCTCAACCGTTTGGCTGTAGTCGCGTATTTTGTGTTTTTTCAAAATCATGCTATTTTGCCTCATTATTTGTTTGATAAAAATAAAACTAATCAACGTACCGAATTGCAATTAAAACCATTAGAACAAGAATTAAATTTGTTTTGTTATAAAACCAAGGTTTTTTGTAACGATTTGTCAATAGTAATGCCTTTAAAAATTGGAAATAAAATAAGAAGTTGGGTAAGTAAATGTTTTAGGTTACAGTTCAAGACCCTTTTTTACTACTTAAATGAAACGTAAGGCAATATCAAATGAAATTAAAAACTTCCTCATTTAATAACCTTTGAAATGATGTACAAATCTTAAGTTTTACGATTAGGTATGACAACAAAAACTCTAATAAACTGGAATAAAAGACGTTTTACCGTACTGATTTGGTTTTAACAAAGAAATGTACTGAAATTATGTACTTATTTGTTTTACAAAATCAGCTGTAACTTGTTATTAGTTGAAATCAGCTGTTATAATGGTATTATAATTATAATGTCCATAATCAAAGGTTCAACCTACTCTAGAGCAATGACTACATATCAATAAGACGAACAGTTTAAATGGGTAGAATTCAGCCCAGGAAAGTAGGTATACAAGTAAGTTCATGCACTTCGTCGCTAGGAGCTCTCAATGCGCGTTTTGCCGGCTGAGTGTGCGACAAGGATGGAAAGAGAAGAGAGACAGAGAGGTCCGACTGTCATGTGACCTTGTTGTGTCACAGATTGTTGTGTCTCTGATAAGCTTTGGTAGCGTATAATAGTCAAATTGTGTTTTTCGCCAGAACGTTTTGGGGTAGTTTTGGTTTCTTTCATTTTATATGTTTTTTGGGGTGCTGAATCCGAATTTAGTGGGTTTGCCTACAAAATTTCGTGACGCATCATTGAAAAAAAATGCAAAAACATGTAAAAAATCATGAGTTTTGGCGGTTTTTTGATTTTAACTCGAAAACTATCAACTTTTCGTAAATAACCTTCCTATTAAAAAAGAATGTACATCAAATTTACTACAAATTTCATTCCATAAGTAATTTTCTCCGACGAACCGTTCGGGCTCAAGCGCTAATTGAAAATTGGCGTATTTCGCCTGTCTCCCCAAAAACCCACATTTTCAACTCTAAAACTTTCATTTAACATATTAAACGTTGTCAATTAGTTAATTTCTTCCGGTTCTCTGCATAATATACCTTATTTAGATCCTATGTGAAGGTACAAATAATTTTTTCAAAAATTAAATATAAAAATGTTCAAGTTAAATGAAGTCCGAAATTTTACAAATTTAATTACACAAAGTTGAAATTACAAAGAAAATCTTGAAAAATGATTACATATTATTATAAGCCGTTCGGGGTATTTTTTAGCGAATTTCCATAGGAAAAATGAGCTATTGCAGTGGCCCTTATGGTAAGACCCAAGGTCGGAAGTAGCAAATGAGCACCGATCATGGTCCCTAGAACACGTTTTTGGGTGTCATTAAAATTCATATATATATGTGTTCGCACTCTAGCGGCCGCATTTTAAGTCCGATTTGGTTCAAATTTGGTACACATGTTGGTTGTCTACGTCGCTCAGACGAGTTCGTTAGCCAAAAAATCCAACAACCGGAAGTACGTTTTTTGACCGGAAGTAACTATTTTTTGACATTTTTACTACGAGAATGAAAATTTTTTAGAGTGTTTTCTAAAAATATAAATGTAGGATGTTATTCTGCACATTTTATTTTTTTACGCAACCTTATAGCTCGCTTGGTTCCCCCAAAATCGATTAAAACGTAAAATACCATAAAAGTACCTGGTTCAAAGCCATGTGGTGGATTTTACGCAATGCTTTCAGTGTTAAAGAAACTCCCAATTTTCGGAATGGTGTGCGAAGCACGCAATGCTTTGAATATTGAAGACACTCCCAATATGCGGATTGGCGTGCGAAGCATTTTGCAGCTATTCAGCACCATCGTGAGTAGACTTATTTCCCAAATTCTTTGTTGAAGCCCTAAAACATAGGCCTATAAATTTAATTTTGGAAATTTGCTCAACTCACGTCAGCGATCCAGCTGCGTGGTCGAATTATTTTAAATTTATGTGCTATTTACCATGTTTATCCCAGTGAGTTGGGAAAACATTACAATAACATAAATTTAAAATAGTTAAATTTATTTGTAACCAGTCTAGTAAAATGTTTTTTTATTTTGTTAATTTTTTAAAATTGTTTTCTTACAAAAATGTACTTAGGTTTAAGAATTCATTGTAATTAAGTAGATAAAGTAACTAATAATTCTTTTTACCAGAACCACGTATTCTATATTGCGTTCTGAAGAATGCGTTAATTCTTTATACAAAAATAATTTATGGAAAAATGAATAAACTATACGTAAACCAATAAACTGCTTAGTTCACAATTTCAGTTAATTATTAAGAAATATATTGGAAGATTCGACATACCTTCCACATCGTGTAAGTGTCTTTTTTCTACCTTTTTGTGGCAATTAAATAAATAACAAATAAAATGTAAATGTGCAAAATGCAATAGTTTACAACTTTAAATTTAACATTTCCAGTATTGTTGATTTTTATTGTCCAATCCTTGAGGAACATGTTGTTTGTTGTATTTCATCTTATGTATAACAGCACAAAATATAATATTTTATAACTTTAAGTATAATATTTCCAGTATTGTTGTATTTTTATTGTCCAATCATTGAGGAACATGTTGTTTGTTGTATTTCAACTTTTATTTCATCTTATGTATAACAGCATAAAATATAATATTTTATAACTTTAAGTTTAATATTTCCAGTACCTATTGTTGAATTTTTATTGTCCAATCCTTGAGGAACATTTTGTTGTATTTCAACTTCTATTTCATCTTATGTATAACAGCACAAAATATAATATTTTATAACTTTAAGTATAATATTTCCAGTATTGTAGTATTTTTATTTTCCAATCCTTGAGAAACACGTTGTTTGTCGTATTAAAACTGTATTTCAACTTATGTATAACAGTGCAAAACATAATCTATACTAATATTATAAAGAGCCTAAAAAGAGGTAAAATTTGTTTATATGTAGGGGGTCGGGGTAATCTCTAGAACTACTGAACCGATTGAAGAAATAGTTTTACTAATAAAAACCTACACTATCCCTGTGTAACGTAGGCTAGAATGTTGATTGTTATACTTTCCTGCTAGAGAACTGAAAATTTGGCAATTATTAATTTTAAGTGTTTTATAGGAAATAAAATAAATAATAACATACGACATTTAAATAGTTACGTCTAATGGGTGAACTGGGGGGCAACAGCCCCTTCACAATAAAAATAAATTATTATACTTCCCATGATTGACACCTTTGTTTTATAAGTGGTAATCTGTTCGCATTTGCTTCACCGTGGGGGTTGGTGAGCGAAGCGAGCAGGGGTGGATACTTCTAGTAGTTATTACTTTAAGTATAAGAAGAAGAGATATTGTTATATTTTTAATTTCGAATCCTTGAGGAACATGTGCTTTATTGTATTAAAACTGCACATTAATTTGAACCTTTATTTAAAACTTTCTAAGAGACACTTTGTCTCTGACCAAAAATTCCAAAATCTTTCCAGCAGAGTGAAAATTGTATGTCATTATCAAAGTGAATTAAACATCATTGTTGTAATATTGATCAAAGAAATAAGAAACAGGTCATTCAATTAAACTTTGTTTACAACATACGGATCGTATGGTTCTTACCTACGAATCGTAAAAGTTTCATAATTTTACAGCTCTGCTAAGTGTATTAAATAGTAGTGTAATAATGAAGCGTGTTTTTACTCTCACACTGCACAGCTCAGTTTTCGAGGAAAACTAACTCTAGCTCTCTCTCTCTCTCTCTCTCTCTCTCCCCTCCCAAAGTCTCTTCTTCTGCACTTCATTGAAATCCCATACTCGTCGGCAAAAAGCGCGTTCAGCGCTCCTAACGGCGGTGCGCAAAAACACACTTTTATACCTGCTTCCCTGGGCTGAATTTTTAACATTGGAACTTTTCGTCTTATTGATATGTAGTCATTGCCCTAGAGTGATCTGGAGTCTGCTACAGTCCGAGATTGATAACAAACTAACTCACACAACTTACAGCTTCAAGTTGCTCCCTCCTTTGACTACCTAAACCCTGTATTCAGTTTCAGCATATTCTTGGGCACACCAAGTCATATATAGCACGGTTACTGTTAATGTGAATCCATAATTAATATTACTAATTTATCTATTATTAGCGAATTTCCATAGGAAAAATGAGCTATTGCAGTGGCCCTTATGGTGAGACCCAAGGTCGGGAGTAGCAAATGAGCACCGATCATGGTCCCCAGAACACGTTTTTGGGTGTCATTAAAATTCATATATATATATATATATATATATATATATATATATAAGTAGTTAGGGAAATGCCGGTTCTGGCGCACGGGAGATTTGGTGCCAGGTTGGCGGACTTTGTGCTAACAAGTACCGAGGAATTTGATCTGCGATCTCCCGTAAAAAAATATTAGCGTTGCGCGCGTAAGTTCAAGGTCATACCTACGTACTTTCAGATCTTCCTATAAAAAGGTGTATAGTAAGGAGACGGCATCTCTGAAAACATGTCAGCTAATAAACAAGGACATACAATTATTCTAAGTCCCAGATTGAATCACTCGGAAGAGGTCCGTAGTAGTAAGGGAGACGACATCTCTGTAAACATGTCTACTGAAAGTAAACAATATTATTTTAAGTCCCACGAACTAATTCGTCCGGAAGAGGTCCGTAGTAGTAAGGGAGACGACATCTCTGTAAACATGTCAGCATCAAGTGTGATTAACCAAACAAACCGTTCTTATCAGGACGATGCAGAATGGGGTAAGTATGAGATTGAATGTGAAGAATGTGGTGTGATTGTTTTAGAGTCTGAATGGTGTAAGCATATTAAAAGTCATAATAAAAATGAAAATAATACAAATAATAAAATCAATAAAAATAATAAAATCGTTTTAAATACATCTACTCCCGCTAAACCAGAGTCTAAGAAAAATCTTAAATACTGTGATGTTTGCGATAGTGAATACAAAACCTCACATTGGTCAAAACATATACAAACCAAAAAACATCAAAACAAATGTAAAAATTCAAATGAATGTAAAAATTTAAATGCATCAAAAGAAAAAAAGGAACAATCTAAGAGCCAACAGGAAAACAAGAAGACTCGATTGTGTAAAATATGTAACAAAAGAGTAACACTACAAAACTGGGCACGACATGTAAAGCGAAATCATCCCGGCCAAGTGGTAGAATATACTAACGTAAGACTTCCTGAAGATCACTCGAATTTAGAAAAAATACAGGTTTTAAATAAACGGGTCGCAGTTCCAGCCAGCCTCAGTCATCAAACTCCATCAAAGTATACAGTTGAACATCTAGACCATCTGAAAGCTAAGTATCCAAAAGTAGAAAGACAGACGGTCCGCAAGCCCACCAAAGTTACTGATGATGATGATATTGTTGAATTTATAACAAGAAAACCTACCCGACCATCAAAAATATTTACCGGTGTTCGTAAAACTCCGAGTTTACAATATAGCCCTAAGCAAGATTCTCGTAGTGGAAATAGGACTCCAATGCCCTCTCCAAGCCAAGACTTCTATTACAAAGAAATGGAATATGGACCAATCTTCCCAGCAGTAACACCCGAACATGAGACCGAAAACACCGAGCGTTTCAATATCTCAAACTTTCAGGAAATGCAATCAAACTATCAATCGTGGGGTACAAAAATCAACGAAAAAAAGGGAACAACGATTATCGATGACAAATGTAGAGGAAAATGAGGAGATGAAAGAAGCTCGCATAAAATCGAGGATCCAAAAAGCAAAAGATGAAATGGAAAAACGGTATAAAACTATAGTTAAAGGAATTAAAGAAGAAGAAGAACGGTTGAGTGCAGAAATTGAAGAACGAAAAATAAGGTTAGAAGGCATACGGAGATCTATAGTTAAAGGAGATGAAACTCTGATGAAACTGAGAGAGGAAGAAGATCGGTTACTGGAAGAAAGAAAACAACAAATCATAGCCGAGGAGAAGAAGATAGCCGAGGAGACTAAGATAGCCAAGGAGAAGAAGAAATTGGACGAAGAAATCGAGCAGTTATTCAAGGAAATTGAAGAGTATAACAAAACAATGGAAGAAGAAGGAAAACAACAAATGATGTCTGAGGAGAAGATAGCCGAGGAGAAGTTGGACAAAGAAATCGAGCAGTTAATCAAGGGAATAATTGAAGAGGATAACAAAAAAATGGAAGAAGAAAGGAAACAACAAATGATGTCTGAGGAGAAGATAGCCGAGGAGAAGAAGTTTGACGAAGAAATCGAGCAGTTAATCAAGGGAATAATTGAAGAGAATAACAAAAAAATGGAAGAAGAAAGGAAACAACAAATGATGTCTGAGGAGAAGATAGCCGAGGAGAGGAAGTTGGACGAAGAAATTGCGCAGATACTAGTGGAAATTGAAGAGAAAAACAAAACAATGGAAGAAGAAAGGAAACTTGAAGCAATTGAAATGAAGAAATAAATGGAAGAAGACAAAAGACGTAGAGCGATTGAAAAGAATAATAGAAAACAAAAAATAAAAAAGAGAAAAATGAAAAAATGGTAGAAGAAAAGAATCCTATACCGTTATCACCGATCTACTTAGAACCTCTGAATTTCCCAGACAGTCCTGAATATTCACCGCTTAGCTCCGGGTTTAAAGAAGAAGAAGAAAGAAAACAACAAACGATAGACGAGGAAAAGATAGACGAAGAGAAGGAGTTAGAAGAAGAGAAGAAGAAGTTGGAAGAAGAGAAGAAGAAGTTGGAAGAAGACATCGCACAGATAATGGAGAAAATTGAACACAATAATAAAAAATTGGAGAAGCAAGAAAACGTCGAATGATATCCGGGGTAAAATATAAAATAAGAAGAAGAAAGAAATTTATTCGAACCTCCCATGATAAGAGTGCACCCGGACTCTGAAAGAATAACAAGTATATTAGGACCGCCGCCATTCACAAAAAATATGGTTCAAACAAAAGTTTCCAAAAAAGGAGATTTTAAAGTAATTACAATGAATAACGTCGATGATATTAACGATATAGATCAGTTCCTGTACTCACTACAACTAATGGTTTAAGATTTTATTCAGGCATTCAGCAATGAAAAAATATCAGCAAAAGTACAGATGGTTTTGGAATGTGAGTATACGAGACATCGGCCTGATGAAGAGGAACAGTTCTGCACTATGGCTTATAACACAAAAGCGGCTGAAATGCATAGAGAAAATGATGTATCAGAGTTTGTGAAAGAAAAATTTAAAGACCTGATAGCAAGAGAATCTCGACATCAACCATCGAGAGGGTCAGGCTGGGTTCTTAGAAGATGTACTAGGTTAATTCTGAAACTAAACAAATTTAACCCGTTAGCCGGCAGCTCATATATTGAATTACCAAAGAAAATCAGGGATAGGAAAGCGTGCATAAACATCGAGAACAAAGAAGATAACAACTGCTTCGTGTACTCGGTTCTCTGCGCTCTGGAAACGCCAAACAAACACCCACAACGCATCAGCAAATATGAAAATCGGATTAACGATGAACTCTTCAAAGGATTCGAATACCCTATGAAAATAAAAGATATAACTGAGTTTGAGAAAAAATCTACCAAAGGATATGAAGGCTACCCCTCAATGGCGATTAATGTATACGATTTCGATGCAGGGTATAAAATTAACCCGCTGAGGATATCTGAGCGGTACGATGCTGAAAAAGAAATCGATCTCCTATACATCCAGAAAGAAGACGTATACATCACAAATTTGAGCAGATTAGTTCGTTCACAGATTAGTAAACATGATCATGCTACGTTCATCTGCAGACGCTGCCTGTCCCACTTTTCACAAGTAAATAAACTGTTTGAACATATGATTGATTGTAAGATTCATGATCCTATAAAACCAATAATGCCTAAACCAGGTACACAAGCGGAATTTAAAAATCATAATTACAAGTTCAAGCACCCTTACGCGATATACATCGATTTTGAATGCTTGTTGGAACCTGTAAAAGAAGGAACTGATAACGATGCTAATACTAGAAAACGAAAAATGCATACACCGTACGGATACACCGTATATCTGGTTTCACGTGTAAACAACGAAAGGTTCCACCCTGTTACTTACAGAGCTAAAAATAAAGACGAGCTCACTACCGTTCCTAAGATGCTTGTTCAAGAACTATCCCGAATAATGGATTTAACCAAAGAAAAATATACTACTATCCAACCGTTAGTGATGTCAGAGGAGGACTCTAAACATTTCCATTCGACAACCTAATGCCATATTTGTGAGAAGTCTATTGAAAAATCAAATGATAAAGTGAGGGATCATTGTCACCTAACATCAAAGTACCTGAGACCGGCACACGCAAGATGTAATTTAAATAGACGGTTACCTGTGAAAATCCCCGTGTTCTGTCACAATCTCTCACGCTATTATGCTCACTTGTTTGTAAAAGATCTATTCCAGTACGGTGGTGATGATCTGGAAACAACTGTAATTGCTTGTACCGAAGAGACTTACATCAACATTAAAAAGAATATTATTCAAATATATAACGATAAACTACAGGGTAGGGATGATCAGAGTCGTAGATGGCTATCCTTCAGTTTCGTTGACACGTTCCGACATATGAATTCAGCCCTGGAAAAACTTGTAAATAATCCTCAAAAAGATGACTTCAACCATCTCCACAGGTTCATAAAAAATAACGAATATATTGAAGGAGAAGAAAATGAATTGTGCGATTTACTCAGGAGGAAAGGAGTATTCCCGTACGACTACATCAGCAATCTAAGCAAGTTAGATGAAGATCAAATCCTACCTCACGAAGCATTCTACAACGAACTGAATGGTGAGCACTTGAGCGACAGTGATTATCAACATTACATCAAAGTCTGGGATAAACTCAAAGTGAAAACTCTAGGTAGGTACTCGGACTTGTACAATGCACTAGATGTTGTTCTACTCGCTGATGTGTTCGAAAAGTCCAGAAACGTTTGCTTGAAAACATATAAGCTCGATCCCGCACATTACCTCACAGCACCCGGACTAGCCTGGGACGCAATGTTAAAACAAACGGGAATATCGCTGGAATTAATCAGCGACTATGATATATATCTAATGTTGGAAAAAGGAATCCGTGGTGGAATATCTCAATGCGCAAAGCGATACATAAAAGCAAACAATCCGCTCGTTAAAGATTATAATCCTACAGAAAAAGAAAATTATCTGTGGTACATTGACGCAAACAATTTGTACGGATACGCTCTCTCGGAATCTCTCCCTTACAAAGGATTCAAGTGGGTGGACCCTACATCAAAATCCATAAACGAATGGATCTGTTTGATACAAAAGTATAATGCCGAGGATAAATTAGGTTACATCTTTGAAGTTGATTTGGACTATCCAGAACATTTGCACGATAAACATAAAGATCTTCCGCTAGCACCCGAGCACTACAACGAAAAACTTTGTACAACTGTACTAGATAAAAGAAATTACGTAGTGCATATTAGAAATTTACAACAATATCTCGAGCAAGGGTTGGTTTTGAAACGGATTAAAAGATGCGTAGAGTTTGAACAAAAACCGTTTATGAAACAGTATATCGATATGAATACTCAAAAGCGGGCTGAGAGTGCGAATGAATTCGAGAAGGATTTCTACAAGTTGATGAACAACTCGGTATTCGGAAAATCAATGGAGAATGTTCGGTTGAGAAAAGATATAAAACTGTGCAACGAGGAGCGAGCGAAAAAATTCGCAAAACGGCCAACGTTCAGTAGATACACAATGTTCGATAAAGATTTCCTGGCCTGTCATATGGATAAACAGAAAATCAAGCTTGATAAACCTATCTACGTAGGGTTCACTGTCTTGGAGGTATCGAAAAATTTCATGTTCGATTTTTACTATAACAAGTTGAAACGTTACGATCCAACAATTGAACTAGCGTACATTGACACAGACTTGTTCTTCCTACTGACAACTAAAGAACCGGCTGCGATCATGAAAGAACATATTGAGGAGTTTGATACTCATAAATTCCAGAAAGATCACTACTGTTACACAGATTTAAACAAGAACGTTATCGGTAAGTTCAAAGACGAGCTTAATGGATTGCCTGCTCAGGAGTTCTGCGGATTACGATCCAAGTTGTATGCGTACTCATACATGAACAAGGATTTCGTTAAATGTAAAGGAGTAAAACGAAGCGTTGTGAAGAAAACCATCTACCTGGACAACTTGAAATCGTGTTTGTTCGACGGTAAGATAGAGCATCGAATTCAAGATCTGATTAGGAGCGATAAACATTCGATATATTCCATCAGACAGACAAAACTTGCGATTAGCGCGGATGATGACAAGCGGTTCATTATAGACAATAAAATAGACACACTGCCCTGGGGTCATTGGAGGATTTCTAAGATGTAATTAGCTATTATGAATATACTAGCTGACCCGTGCGAATATTTCGCAAGTTCGGAGTAGGCCTACATTTACCTGATTTAACACGTTGATTTAATTCAGTTAATTAAGTTTATTTATTTACATTGGTTTATAAATAACAGTTTACCTATACAATCTTACAGTGTAAACAATCTAACTAACAGCTGTCATGCTAGTTAAACAGATGGTTAGTAGATGGCGCCTTTCATTAGGAACATACAGAGTATAATATAAAAGTTTTTTAAATCAATTTTTGTTATTAAAACATGAATTTTAAGCTTTTTGTCTATTTTCCCGTGTAGTGGTTAAGGAAAGCTTTAAAATGATGCCTCATTCATGTAATTTGATGATGTATTAAGGAAGTTATGGCGTACCGACAAAAAAATAGTCTTGAGAAATAATATATGCGATTAATAAGATAGTGGAAATGAAACTTATAAAGCTTAGAGGTAATAACACTTCAGTGCTGAATTTGCGGTTAGAACATCCTTTGCATTTGGACCCTGTAAAGAAATATTGTATTGCACTATTGGATCTCGAATTTGAATTGAAGGAAGCTACAAAATACGTACTGAATGTAGAAGTTCATTGTAATTTAGTAGAACCTGCATTAGTTAATCATGGAACAAATGAACATGTAAATCGAGAGGAGGATATCCTCTATCCATGCCATGTTGGTACGGGGACAGTTAAATATGTTACGAGTCCAGCTAGAACCATATACGTACCTATAAAGAACTTCATTCGGGAAATAGATTTTTTCAGATTAGAGATTCGAAACGGATTTGATGCTACTTTACTTAAATTAAAGAATAAGGTAGTTGTATACATCGGGTTATTCGATGGAGAACATTAAACAAGCTATATACTGCCATAAATGTAAAAAGAAGACTCAGAATATAAAAGCTGACTATGTTCAAACTAGGAACGGTCTCTGGAGAATAGCTGCAAAGTGTAAGGTTTGCAAGACGAATAAAAGTAAATTTGTGAAATCCGACGAGATTAAACAACCGTTCTTGTTAGAGCGACAACCTAATCATAATGAAAAGTATGCAATTATATATGATGTTAAATCATCATCACCTAATGATATCTCTATCGGTGGAAAAAGACAGGTTGCTTTAGAACTTCATAAACCTGTCCGTAAGAGATTCGATAAAAGACAAATTGTTACTTTGGGAATCGATGATTTATGGGCTGCAGATCTGATATTGATGCGGGAGTATGTCAATGTTAATTATGGGTACAATTATATACTGAACGTTATCGATACATTTTCAAAGTTTGTGTGGAGAGAACCTTTAAAAAAGAAAAGTGGAGTAGAGGTGGCAAATGCTTTCGAAAAAATTATTAAACGAGCTGTAAAGGGGTCTCATAGCGCGCCTAATTTGTTGCACACGGATAAAGGATTAGAATTCAAGAATAAAGATTTTCAAAAGATTTTAAACTTTTATAATATTAAAATGTATCACACTGAAAACGCAGAGAAGTCCGCTATAGTAGAAAGATTCAACAGAACGCTAAACGGTAAAATGCGTTTAATTTTTGAAATGAAAGGGACGTACAGATGGATCGATAGCTTAAAATTAATGATCGATGAATATAATAACAGTAAACACAGAACAATCGCTATGAAACCTGTAGATGTGAAAAAGATTGACGAGAAGAATATTCTTGAACGAATTTACAGAGGTCATCAACTAAATATAAGTCCGGATTTTCAAATTGGTGACCGTGTTAGAATTTTTAAAGTTAAAAAGACCTTTGATAACAAGTATGCAAACAACTGGACTCGTGAAATATTCGTTATAGATAAAATAATTTATTCCAATCCTTTGACTTACAAGATTAAAGATTTAAATGGGGAAGATATAACAGGATCATTTTACAAGCAGGAGTTATCTAGAACGGAATTTTAAATGCATGATAATTCAAATAGAGATACTATGTAGGCTATTTATCGGTGATATATTATCATACGGTATCGGAACCTCCTTTAATTCTACCCGAGATGAGATTTTATTTATTATATAAGAGGAAGATGAAACCGCTGAAAAAACAAATTATCGATGAAAAATATAAAATAATGGTATACGATACCGAGCAGACAAAGGAAAATCAAGGGAAGATTCCAAATATCTTACGAGCTTTAATTATCGGTTCTAGTGGTTGTGGTAAAACAACTTTGATGTTGAATTTCATTTACAAGGATTGGTTGAATTTTAAATACCTTTATGTTTTCAGTAAATCGATAGAACAGCCTATGTATCAAAACCTACAGAAACACTATCGTAATGTTGAGAAAAAATTAAAAACGGGGATCGCTCATTTCTTCAATAATTGTGAAGACTTGATTTCTGTAGATGATTGTAAAGAAAATTCGTTAGTAGTTTTCGATGATTGTTTGTTAGAGAAACAGAGTGAAATCAAAAATTACT
>JAGFPH010001360.1:225342-244418 GCA_018207615.1 Philaenus spumarius
CCTTTTTCATTTTCCTCATATCTTATTTCATTCTTATATCTAGTTCTGCCTTCCTAATCTAACAATTTACATATCACACATTCATAATATTTTTATACATTTTATACTATACTTTTCATTGTTCTTCTTATTCTCCATACTCTGAAATTACATTTACACAATATACCATGGTATACATTTCCTTTTGAAATGCTCACTGGATGAGTTCATTTCCACTGAAAACACATGTTTATACTGTACACTACTTATATAAATACAGGGACACATTTTAATTTGCCTGATAACAAACTAACAATATTTTACTGGGTTACGCTTTTATACTACTGTTATTTCCCCGCATTCATACTTCCCGAATTTTTATACTCCGCGTTTTATACGTTTTACCTCTGTTTACCCTTTATGGTTTGACAACTTTTTTTTATTTATTTGCCTAAGTGGCTTCAAATATAATAATTGAGAGTTTTCTTTTTTTGTTTTTTTTCTTTTTAAGTGTACTAAATAGTTTTCCTTTGCTTTTCCCTAGTATCCTCCTTTATAATTTTCCATTACAGTTTCCTTTCCTTAAATGATTCCTAGGTTAAGCTTACTTTCTTCCTTCCAGAATCTTAACTACTTAGATTCTCCTAACTAATTTTACGCATAATTACCTTTTTTCCAAGTAATATGCAACCCCTATACACCCCTTACTCGTGTATTAGGACATTCCAGGCTCCTGACTTGTTTGTAGATTGCATTCAAACATTTTATTCCTGGATCTGTATGTACAATTTACTTTAAACAACAAGCAATGCCTTTGCGTGTATTCGAAAAGTGCTTAGGCCTTACCCTGTATCTATCAATGAGTCGAGTTATTTATTTAGGCCTACTTCATTCATTCCAGCGTACTGTTCTCTCTCCCCACTGCCTGACCTTGATCTTGTTTCCGCTCAGCTGTTTTCCAACATCCCCTCCTGGCTAATTTGTTCTCTGCCCTTTACAACCTCATCGCACCGCTTGTGTTTACATACAATCAAAATATTTACATTTGGGATTCCCCAGTATGGCTAATCACTTTATGCATTAGGCCTACCTTTTCTTCAATACAATACTATTTACAGTGTTAATTTATTTTTGGATGACAACTTTACTTATTGAATATATGGTTTGAGATCTCGAACATCGTATTTTCCCTTTATTCTTCCTGTAACCCGGTCTTCTACAATATAGGTTTTATTTCCTACTCTTTCATTTATTCGGAAAGGTCCTGTGTATAAAAGAAACAGTTTCCTGGTCTCGCCTTTAAATTTACTCGCCATAATGCTAGTGTTCTGTGTTACTAACACTAAATCCCCTACATTGAAGTTTGTAAATCTGCGACCATGGTTTTGTTTAGCAGCTCGTTGGTTTCCGGCCCTTATAATCCTGGCCTGGCACTTCTGGTGTTTTTCGCGTACCGTTTCTTCTCTTGGATTTGGTTGTTCCTTCGGGAAGACTTCATCCCACACGTACCTCGCCTCCTGGCCAAACTGTATTTCCTGAGGGGTGTATCCTGTGGTGTCGTGCGGCGTTGTGTTTAGAACGTCCTGTATATATTCTAGGTATTGTTTCCAATTTGCCTGTCGGTTGTAGCAATATGTTCTAAGCATTCGCACAATTTCTCGGTTCACCCTCTCCGCCAGATTTACTTGTGGATGTCTTATAGGGATTAGTACATGCTGAACTCTTTCTTCCTGGATCCACTCCTTCCAATTCCCTGAAGTAAACGCCTTGCCATAATCTGTTAGGATACTTTCGGGTTTACCAACTTCTGCAAAGTACTGCCTCATTTTATCTATACTATTTTCGGTCGTAGGATTTCTTACTGTGTAAAGTTTTACATATTTAGAGAAAATATCCACTACCACTAATATATGTTGTACATTTCCTAAACCTCTTGGTAGTGGTCCTAAGAAATCAATCGCCACTACTCGGCCTATATTATTTGTTATGATTGGCCTACTTTGACCTATTAAATATTGGTTCGGGTATTTCGCTCTTTGACAAATAT
Source organism: Philaenus spumarius (assembly GCA_018207615.1). NCBI lineage: Eukaryota > Metazoa > Arthropoda > Insecta > Hemiptera > Aphrophoridae > Philaenus > Philaenus spumarius. The sequence continues at coordinate 227,369 of JAGFPH010001360.1, forward strand.
CGCACTTTCTAATCTCTTCCATAATTCGATTATTCATATATTTAAAATGCCACCTATTTTTAATCATATTATATATCTTATTCCTTCCTGCGTGACCGTACGTTTCGTGCACGTTCTTTATAAATTCTTTTACCGTGTTCTCTGGTACTACAATTTTCAATATTCCATTTACAAATTTACATAATACATTATTTTCAATTCTATAATCTACTTTATTTACAATATCCTGTATTATTTCTAAGCATTCAGGGTTTGCCATCTGTCTGTTTCTCCAATCCTGCAATAATTGTGTAAAACCTGGATTCATCCTTATTTGTTGGATTCGCACTCTCCGTTGGTCTTCCTGTCCTACGCTGTTTTTGTTATTTATGGGAATTGGGTAATTACGATTCAAAAAGGTGTCTGTTGCATTAACCTTTAACTCATGAACGTAATTTTTACAAAGTCCCGGCAATTCAGAAAAAACTGTATTATATTTTTCTATTAATTTCTGCAGTAGGCCTTCTTGTTGTTCCGTTAGTATAGTACCATGACTATACTCCTTTGTCAAAGTTATCTTATTACATTTCTTCATTGGAACTGCTACTTGCCCTTTTGCTCGGGTTACCGTCTCCCCTCCTTGTCTAAGTTTACACAGCTGATTTTCAATTAGGCCTACTTTCTCTTTGTATCTAACGTGTTTCCTACTTAACTTAGTCTTATTTACATCAGAAGTAGCAGTGTTTTTAAATCGAACTTTCGATATTTTTCCACGCATATTTAACGGTAGATTTTGGTTACGCGTTTCTGCTCCTCCTACAGATATTAATTGTTTACAAGTTGGTTTATTGTTTTTATATTTTTTATTATTTTTATTATTCATCGAGTGGTCGGAAAAATTGCAGTGTAGTGTAGTGCTCGACTTCGCCTTATTTGGATTACAACGTTTACTAGAATATACACAGTTATGGATACATTGATTGCGCCGCGACGCTTTGTTGGTACTTGGAATCTTTTCACCATTATACCTAACATTAATTGGAACATTAATCCTTTTTAATGCCCTATCACGCGGAATCTCGTCCTTGGCTTCTTTTGATAGCATCTTCGGTACGATATTTTGTTTGGCTTTATGCCCCTTCCTTCGTTGAACTGACACCTCCCTCGATATCATCTTATTCAACCTCCCTTCGTTTTGTATCCTAACCTTATTGTTTTTCCTAGCTGTTGTCTCCGGCTTCCTGTCTTGACTGCTGCCGCACTTCCCTTCCATTACATCATTAATGCCTGTCTCGCCCACTTCCGGTCCATTAACGATTTCAGCTTTGTTTACTAACTCGTTCATACTATTTTGATTAACATTTACTTTATTTGTTTTGAGTGTAGTATTCGTTGCCTCGATTTCGTCGGATTTAATTACCTCCGATTTAATTAAATTGCTCTTTTTATTGGTTTTATAGTATCGGGAATTCATATTAAAACATTTTCCTTTTAACCGTGTTATTGCAACTTTTTTATCAATAAACGGGATTTTAACATTTTCCTGACCTATTTTGAACATTGCAAATTTTTCTTGCATGTTTATTTTTGCCTGTAAACTATATAAAAGGTCACATCCCATAATTATCCTAGATTTTAGACCTTTTACTACCAAAAATTGTAAATCTACGCTTTTGTCAACCAGTTTAACTTCGATTAGGACTTGCTTGCTGATTTTTTGCACCTTTCCTTTTAATGCACCAATTATCTCTAAACACGCTACCGGTAATTCTAAGATTTTGACATCTTCCGCCTTCAATTGCTCGAGGTAATCTTGCTGGATAACGCTTACTTCGGCTCCGGTGTCAATTTCCATGTAACTAGCATTCGTTCCAAGTTCTACTGGAATCGCGGGTATTTCTTCTAACGGTTTTTCTTCTATAACTGGTTCATCTCTATTATCTAACAAGTCTTCCCTAATATTTACATTTAAACTACCTAACTGTTTAGGCTGACGTTCGCGCTCCTTTTCGACGATTTTTTCGCCTACTTCAGGTTCGATTCTACTACAAGGAGTAACTTTTTTATTTCCTAAATTTTCGGTGTTTACACGCGTATTTACTTTTTTAGTGTTATTCTTTTGTTTTTTTGTTTTTTCATCGGCCCTGTCATTCCGAAAAAATCCATCCTTTGTCAGAACCTCATTTCTTAGTTTTTCGGCTTCTGGTTAGGATTTGAGTTGGAAGGACGTGGTTTATTGGAGTTTGGGTGATTAGAGTTACTTGGGTTTTGAGCATAGGATCTGTGGATTGGTGGGTTATTCCGAGGTGTGAAATTATGCCTGTTTTCCGTTTCCTGAGCGTCCTGGGGTCTACTTCGCCGATTTTCCTCTATCATGTCTACATTATTTAAGAACTCTATCGCGTCTTGAATGGTTTCGCTAGGTTTACCTATGCTGGCTAATCTTATTTGCTCGCTGAAATGTTGCATCACCGTGAATACAAGGAAACTTTCAGGTAGGGGGGGTTCTAAATCTCGCGCTTTGTTTACTACCATACAGAAATATTCGGTTCTGCTAGCGTTTCCCCTTTCTACATACCTATTATTTTCTATATAATTCCTGACCGCTTTTTGTTTTTGGAGCGACCAGTAATTACTCAAAAAAGCCTCCCTAAACTCGGCATACTTCATCTCTTCGCGATCTGTTATATTATACCATTCAAGTGCGTATCCCTTTAGATGGCGTCTTATGAATTTTATTTTCTCCCTATCTTCTAAATAAGGATTCAACTCGTCCATTAACCCTTCTATTTCTCTTAAAAATTGTTTCGGCCTCTCTTTACTATTTCCCCAAAATTCAATTTTATTTACTTCGCTGTCAAACCGCGGCATTACAATTCCTACATTCCTACTCCCACTTCCCTGGCTTATCACGTTTCCTATTTTCTTTTCAACGCTCTGCACCCGACTTTCCATTGTCCGGAACCCTTTGTCTACGTTGTCCTTTATGGTGGTTGTGGTTTCCTCCAGAAAATGGATAGCGCCTTCAATTTCCCTAATCTTCTCTTCTCCCTTGGTGTGTTGTTCCTTACACCTCACGCTTTCTTCCTCCAGGCTTCGTTCCAGGTCTCCCAGCTTTCCAGAAATAACTTTGTATAACTCTTTCTGCTCCTTCTCTCGCTGTAGCCTTTCTGCTGCCTTTTCTTCCCGGATTTTTTCATCCTTGAGCCGTCTTCTTTCCTCTTTCCTCTCCCACTCTTCTTGTTTTTCTTTCGCCCTGGCCTCTTCTATTTCCTTTTCCTTCTTCGCCCTGGCCTCCAGTTCTTCTTGTTTTTCCTTCCGCCTGGCCTCCAGTTCTTCTAATTTTTCCTTCCGCCTAGCCTCCAGTTCTTCTAATTTTTCCTTCCGCCTGCGTTCCTCTTCTTTCTTCTCCTTCTTCGCCCTGGCCTCCAGTTCTTCTTTATCTTTCTTCGCCCTGGCCTCCAGTTCTTCTTTATCTTTCTTCGCCCTTTCTTCCTTATCCTTTTTATATTGTTCGAAGAACTCTCTCACCGCCTTATACGCCATATTAACTTTTTGCTTGTAATAGGGTTAGTAGAGTTCTTCCATAAGGAATTGGAAAAAATAATAGATACTTCCAAAGGAACCGAGTACCTTATACGATTCGTATCAACACTACCTCCGAAAATGATAAAAGGTGATCATATTGGTTCAGGATTATTTAATACAATATTGAAGAAGATCCCTTTTGAAATGCACGCACCTGGGTACCTGGAACACATCTGGAAGAACGACTAGCTAGTAATGATAAAGGAATAAATCAATTAGATGAAGCTGCAAAACAGCATGATATTTGGTATAGAGATCATCCTAAAACAAAAGATCGGCATATCGGTGATAAAGTATTGCAGGATAAAGCTTGGGAACGGTTCAAATCTTCAGACGCTGATTTAAATGAAAGAGTGTGGAGTGGTATAACAGCTACAACGATGAAAGTAAAAAGAACATTCGGTATGGGTATCAAACCAAAACTGAAATTTCAATAGCAATATGACTTCCTCCGTCAAACTCGAATAAGCATATTAAATGTATATAATAAGGTGGGATAAAACGAAAAATGACTCAAACTATCTGTGTTAATTTAACTGAGGGTCAGAGATGTAAATTACGTTCTGCGTTTAAACGAAAATTAGGTGCTAGTATTCGACTATCAGCTGCAGGAGTTAAAGGAGGTAAAGATAAAATTTTTGTAACAGACCGACAATTTACCAATGTACAGAATAGTTTACGAAAAGAAGCTGGTTGTACTTTAACATTACCATACAAGCAACTCAACGACAACAAAAAAGGTGGGTTCCTTCCTTTGGTTTTTGCAGGTATAGGTGCATTGGCAGCTTTGATGGGTGGAGGTGCGAGTATTGCAAACTTGGTTATTGATTACAAAGATCGTAAGAAAAAATTATAAGAACAGATCCGGCACAATAAAGCTATGGAAAGCCATTCAGGGAAGGGTTTAATGGTTAAGAAAAAGAGTAAAATAAATAAAAAGAATAAAATAAATAAAATCGATAAAAAAAAATAAAGTAATTGAGCCTCTAACAAACGTTGACATCTTGTATTACGCAGAAAACAAACTAAAAATTCCTAATTTTAGAGGAGTGTTTATGCGTAATGAGTTGCCCAATATTCCTAAAATAATTGAATGCGGTGTTATCAATTTAGAAGATTATAAATCTGAAGGTTCACATTGGACAGCATACTATAAAGATAAAACTAAAAAGTACTATTTCGATTCTTACGGTGATGCCAATCGTCCTAAAGAACTTGTGAAATATCTAGGTAAGAACAATTTGTTTTACAACAGCGAAAGAATACAACAGTACGAAGATCCTCCAATATGTGGACATTTATGTATCACTGTCTTATACTTTCTATCTCGAACGATTCTACCAAATAATTATAGACAAATTGAATGAAAATAAGTATTTATATAGAACGATTATAGAGTAATAGTTTTAACCAGAAACACCCGTGAAATGTATGTCCCTTTTTTTTCTATGTATATAATAAAGGGAGTGAAATGGAACAAGTATTTGCTAAGCACGTTAACGATGTCACCAGATGTGAATATAAATCTTATTATCCTACGAGCACGTTAAACTTCAATTCACCGAATAAGAAAACAGAGTTTATGATCGACTATGGAGATTCGTTTTCAATGAAAAAATATCAGTTCTACATAAAAGGTAAATATTTAAAATCTGATGGAACAGCATATCCTGAGAAGACCAGTGTTAAATTAATCGATAATTTCGTACCGTACTTATTCTCAAAGATCGAAGTTAAAAAGCATAACCATTGAATAGATGAAGTCGAACATCCCGGTATAACGAGTTCTATTAAAGCCATAGTATCTTATAAAAGTTCTGATAGAAACGCGTTAACTAATTGCGGATACATTTCCCAATATGTAGGAGACATTAACAAATTCTATGTACTAGGTGATCTCGCACACTTGGGGTTAGGGTTCTTCGAAGATATCAACACTCCTATTTACAAAGGAGGGTTCACGATAACGTTTATACGTTCTGACGATAGTGAGGCCTTTCACCGTTGGATTTCTTCTACTACGGGTGCAACGTTACCTGAGGAAGGGCAAGTTGTAATAACCGAGTTCATTATTAGAGTTCCTTTGATAGAATTTAAAACCCCATCGAAGATCATGCTGATTAAACAACTAACAGATTTAAAAACGGTTAGATTTGAATTCAGGAAATGACAATGTATTCAAAAACTTTTAGGTAAAGACTTAACTACATTACAATACGATATAACTAACATATACAGGAACGTTAATAATCCTACGTTTATTCTGATAGGTTTACAGAAGAAATCGGATGCTCAGATTGAAGATTGTTCGGTCTTCACTAACGCTAACGTAAAGAACATTAGGATAAAAATTAACGATGAAACCTATCCTGATGAGATGATGAATTTAAATACATTAAGCGGAAATTATGCGGTTGCTTATGAGATGTATAAAGATTTCAAACGCGTGTACGCCGAAGATCAAGATATGTTACACGATCCGGTTAATTTCATGACTAAATATTGCATAATCGATACTTCAAAACAACCCGAAAACATTTCAGGATCTAGAAACAATATAATACTTCAAGTAGACTTTGCAGCTGTTACTACCGTTGAACTGAAAGCAAATGTGGTTATAGTCTCCCATGCTAAACTAAACTACGATATCATTAACAACACGATCAGAGAGGTTTAAAATTTAGAAGATGCAGTAGCAAACATTAAAATCTATATAAGAACCAACAAAAAAAAAATATAAAAACCAACAAAAAAAAAATATAAAAACCAGCAAAAAAAAAAAAAAGAATTAATTTATATTTTACTAATAGAAAATTTGTTTATTTTTTTAAACTCTCCTCATTATTTTGAGGTGTAGAGTTCTACTCAAATGTAATTTTTATTCTCATCGTACTGGACTTCGAAGTAAAGTTCAGGAGCTTCGTTCAATCCATTTAAGTTATCAGAATCGATTTTAGAATATCTCGCAGGCAGAAAACATTGAAAATCTTCGCTTTCGATCACAAGCCGTTCTCCGTATTTACACTTTACCTTTCTTAGCTCTTTAACTTTATATTTTAGATTCTGCTCGAGATCAGTTAGTTTTAGCGTCTTCTTATAATTATTGAACCGTTGATCTATACTATTAAAGTCAATTACGTAAAAGTTTTTAATTCCGTTTGTTTGTTCCATGATTTACGAGATGGCTCTCCTTACTATATACCTTTTTATAGGAAGACTTGAAAGTACGAAGGCAGATCTAAAAGTACGAAAGAAAGATCTAAAAGTATGAGCGGGGTGACCTTGAACTTACGCGCGCAACGCTAATATTTTTTCACGGGAGATCGCAGATCAAATTCCTCGGCACTTGTTAGCACAAAGTCCGCCAACCCGGCACCAAATCTCCCGTGCGCCAGAACCGGCATTTCCCTAACTACTTATATATATATATATATATATATGTTACAACGAATATTCTTTTTTAGAGGAATGGTTCGTTTTAGAATATTTCGGGTCCCACGTTTCAGGACGCCAATTCCACAACGAACAACCTTTGTTTTGAATAATTGTGAATTCTTCGTTGGAGAATAAGTTATTTCCACCTACTGGAAGTCTTATAGGCAATCTCACTTTGTTTGGCCTAGGTGAAATAACTATGTGTCGAATATTCAGTTCACTGACTATTCTGACAAAAAACTTTACTTTATACTTCCAGTAATTTATTTTTAATTTTAGCTCAGTTAGAACACAAGTTATTAATTTTACTTTTTGTAAACCTCTGAAGAGTGAGGACACTGGAACTAACCTTGTAAATTGCTTATTTGTGCTTGCAATTATTTTATGAAATTTCACTTTATCAATTCTTAATCTAAAATTCATAAACTATTGGGATATTTGAATACTAGGTGTTTTTGTAAATAATAACCTTTTATAAAACAAAATAAAATTTTAATAATTTCTTTTTTCTAATTTTAAACATAAAACAAAATTCTTGTATTTAATATTTTTCAAATAAAACCAAATAATAACTTTCTTCTCAAATAAAATAATAACTTTTTTAAAACTATAAGGCAGAACTAATCTCTTAATTTATTATAGTTTATTTTAATATTTTACTACTCAATTGAATTTAATTTATACTTTAATGAAAATTTGAATTTACGATTTAATGAATTTATTTCTTTAATTAACTACAAATATTTCTTAATCTAACCTCCTAAGTAACCCAGTATTTAAAATAAATTTATTTGAATTTACTTCAGGCAATTTAATGGGGACTAACGTATTTTACGCTTCTACCGACCTTTTCACACTTGTCCAGGCGTCGCGACGTTGTGGTGAAATCCGCGAACGCCGTCTAGCGATGACAAGCTACAGATGTTCTGCGTGCTGATAGAGTTGTCTTGTGGGTGAAGGTGGAGTCCTGTAGGGTTGTCTGGACGTATGATGGATGGCTTCTTAAAGATGGATGTGGTGATGCCGTGTCTGCAATCCCGGTTCGTCTATTCCCTCGTAGCTACAGTTGCATGTCCTAGTGGCCGCCTGGTGGTGTCCTGGAGTCCTGTCTGGAAGCTATACGAATCACTCCATGTATCAGCTGTCCTGTAGGCTATGTTTTTCTTCCAGAAATCCCAAGTTAGGCCAACTTGTATAGACTAAGTTGCCACTGAAGTTCTTGTAGAGTTAATGCGGTGTCTATTGCTGCATCCCAGATGATAACCGCAATGCCGTATCTTCTTACTTGTTATAAAAATTTAAAGTTTAACGAAGAAAATACTCAGCTTCTAGCACGCTAAAGTATTTTATAAAAAACAAGTATCTGCTCGCGATGCGTGATGTTACATCGAAAAATTAATAAGGCCTGATGCGTTACATTACATCGAAAAAATAATAATCCTCTGATGCGTTATGTGACGTCGAAGAAATAATAAGGCTCTCGAGTTTCCCCGAGCAATCGTTTATATAAGGTTTTTCGGCACTATTTCATTGCCAACCTAAGCTTTCTACCACTGTATTTCCATAATGCTTTAAAATCCATTTTTTCGCCAATTTCAAACTTCTAGTCTACGTAACTTTTCATCCTGAATTTTATTATAATTTTTTCCTAATTTTGTAACATGATTTAGCCTTTGTTTTAATTAAGTTTCTATTGTTTCTTTGAGTACGCCCCTTTTCGTAAACTGGTCACCCTGTTCTCCTTCCATCAGTCTTGTCTTTGGACCTCCCCTCTACTGTCTTGCGTTCTTATCTGGCTTCCCTCAGTTTTGTGCTATGGAAATCCTTTTTCCATGTAACTCTTCCAGGGTTTATCCGATTTTCCTGAAACTGACCTCATTTTCCTCAGCTCGTTGTTACCTTTCCACACGAACTCGAGTGACGTTCGTACGACTCCTGGTTCGCTTACACGACCCGCGCGCGTTTTTCCGCGGCGATTTTTCCCGGAAAAGTCTTAATTTTACACTTCTTTCAGTTTTTCTTTTTCCACTTTTCTTGTCCATTAGTTTTCATTCACTAGCCGGATTTTCATCTCATTTCTGCTTCTGGTTGTCTTGCTGTGAGGTTAGGGACTTCAACGATTTTTCACGAACTAGGGTTTTACTTTACTCCCGAAACATATTTCAAATACTGGATTATTTTTACATAACTACTTCGTTTGCATACTATTTACTATTTTGAATTGTTAAAAGTTTGAGTTTAAATTTTCCATTAGCTGTAAAGGTGCAAATTCTAACACCTTTTTCCTTTTATAAATTTTCTAGTTTTTCTTTTACATTATAAATTACATTTATCAATACTAAAACTTGTTTTAGTTAGAATTTAAAAAACTTTATTTTTAACCTACTTTTTTATCCTTTAAACTTTATGAATTACCATTAACTTTTTTATATGACAAAATTTCGCTAACACTTATTTCACCTTTATTTTAGGCCTTTTTAAGAAAAGCCTAAAAAACCTTTTCTTTTTTAAATTAGAGGAATTTTGAAAATTTTCTCATTCTTTGAAAGCTCGAATCTTACGTAACTTTATGATTTTTTAATATCTAATCTTGCAGTAAATACACCCGCGGTTAGCGTAATGCATTTCCCGAAGATTTTTATTTTTTATTCAAATCTTGGATTTTGGCTTCCCGTAGGAATTTTTTAAGTAATTTTTATAAGTTCCCAATCCTTTTCAGACAGGCAGGGTCCAAAAGTTTAATTCTACCCGATAACAGACCGCCCGCGTATACATGCTGATCTCGTGACCTACATTTGGCTTTAACTCACTGCAAGTCCATTTTATTCAAATTTACAAAATTAACTGCAAATTTAAACTCAAGACCTACAACGAGTTTTGTCCGTTGTAATGTATATATGTGTTCGCACTCTAGCGGCCGCATTTTAAGTCTGATTTGGTTCAAATTTGGTACACATGTTGGTTGTCTACGTCGCTCGGACGAGTTCGTTAGCCAAAAAAATTCAACAACCGGAAGTACGTTTTTTGACCGGAAATAACTGTTTTTTGAGATTTTAACTACGATAATGAATTTTTTTGAGTTTTTTCTAATAATATAAATGTAGGATGTTATTCTGCATATTTTTTTTTACGCGACCTCTTAGCTCGCTTGGTTCCCTCAAAATCGACCAAAACGTAAAATACAATAAAAGTACCCGGTTTGAAGCCAAGTGGTGCAAACTCGTTAGGCACTAGGAGGAAACAAATTCTACTAATATATTGCGTACACACAGACAGCTGTTCAACGCCTTCGTGAGTAGACCTATTTCCCAAATTGTTGGTTGAAACCCTAAAACATAGGCATATAAACTTAATTTTGGAAATTTGCTTAACTTACGTCAGCGGCTCAGCTGCGTGGCCGAATTATTATTCTTACATTTATATAAGGAGGGTTCCTGCCTCATATCTGTATAAGTTTACATAAATATTGGTCGATAGCTTCTCTGAATGTCCTTGTTTAGCAGTAGCACTTCTAAACCATTATAGCAACTTGGGATACTACTTGCACTTGCCGCTACACGTCTACTTACCTTTGTTTAGAGTTATACCATTGCATTGATTGAAAAGACCTTCAAAGGTCTATACTTAAAGGATAGACGCAATTATCTACCAAAAAAGTTTAATCTAGGCCCTAGTATCTCAAGGTCACTAGATAGTAAAGGTTGATTTATAGTCATGTAAACAAACTCGAACCCCCTGTCCAGTGACGTCATTGTAGTAAAAAAAAAATGCCGCTACCATGGGAGATGTATGTAGTTTTACTACAACTACTTCACATCCCCACTCCACCTTTTTTTTTATATTTCTCGAATAAGGCAACCTTTACTATCTAGTGACCTTGCTAGTATCTAAGAAATCTGGCATCTATTCATTAAAATAATCTATGGTTTGTTGGGTCAGTTGTCAGTTCAGTTGTAGCATTGTTCAACAATCGGATAACCTAAATAGAACTCCGATCCGAGTTCCGTAACAAACTTCGTACAAGGAAGTCGGAACTCACTCAGTGACAAATTTTGTTCAAGTGGACTTTTTATGCCTATAGTGGTCTTATGTATTATGGACGAAAGGAAATAATTTTATTTCAATTTGAAGATTTTAATCCCAAGGAAGAAACGGGCCGCATGATATGAATTGGTGTCCAGCCTTATAAGACTAAAGAGAGAGAAAAAAATTTAAAAAGAAATTAACTGGGTGTGCTTAAGACCACACGTTGGAAGTGATAACTTCTATGACTACGGGGATTTTTAACTCGGTAAATGTGTACAATTATAAGGATTATAAAACTGTAGGCCTATTTGTTCAAATTGTTTATTTATATCCGTTATTATATATTTAAAGAAAGGTAAAAATATTATCTTTTAGTTACCTTTTATTTCATATTGATAGATCAAATGATTTAGAAGTTGTTAATATTACAGTAAAGAAATTAATAATCAAATATGTTATACAAAGATGTACGAATGTTTGCGAAGTTAAACAGTAGGTATCCTTCTTTAAATTTTTATAAACGAATATATTGATGATCAAAGGTTAGTTTTATATACAGTTTATAACCCCAAAGCAAATCTTATAACGTGTAGAAGCCCATATAACTTATAGTTATAGAAGCCTACATTAGTTTTATAACTAATATATAAGAAAATTAACATCACAAGAAATTTTAATGGTTGAAGTTGTAAACATAACCCCAAAATATAATCTACGCTGGGTTTTGTTTAAGAATTACAGATGATGGGCGAAATCAGCTGTTATATTATATTAACTAATTCTTATGTGTTAATTTGATTGCTATGCTAATAAATGTAAATAATGTATTAATAATATTCCCTCTCCACGATCTGACTTGTGTCTAAACAAAAGCGTGACGCGAGATCTCGCGAGAAATCTGGCGTGATGCGAGATCTCGCGGAAAATCTGGCGTGATGCAAGATCTCGTGAGAAATCTGGCGTGACGCGAGATCTCGCGGGAAATCTGGCGTGATGCAAGATCTCGCGAGAAATCTGGCGTGACGCGAGATTTCGAAAACATAGCCAAGTCGAAAGTGCCCAACGGGCCAATAGAAGTTATCACTTCAAAAAAACTCGGATCCAATACACTATTTCAATCCACTTTAAATTCGACGATAGTGGCGTGATCTATGGGGGAAACGACGGAAGCGGTGTGTAGCACCAATGCTTTGAATGATTTCTCCCTAGTGCTACCTCGCGGCGCGCCCATCATGCAATATTTTCCCGACAACCTCTTTTTCGCCACACAGCCGCCGTATGCATGCATGATCTATTTTATTATTCATGATCTATGGTTGTAGGGATGAGCATCGATAGTTAAAACATCGATGTTAAAATCGGCCGCAACCATCGATGTGACAATAATATCGACCTGAAACGATGTACTGTATTTGTTTATTTAAAAAGTCATAGTTTCAGAATAGTAGTTTACGCAACGATTGTATTATGAAGACCTTTAAGCCACGAGTGAGATGTAAGTTGGAAAACGAGCGAAGCGAGTGTTCTAAATATCTCACGAGTGGCTTAAAGGCTGAATACAATCGTTGCGTACACTACTTTATCTACGACCAAAAATATACAGGGTGTAAAAAAATAAGAAGTGTGTAATAATTCTTCAATTTGATACCCTTTTAACAGGAGTGAAATTAACATTCCTTTTACTCATAGCCATACTAAAAAAGGATTGTAGATTTAATCATTGAATAAATAGACCAAAGCGAACTAGGTTTCTTATCTTGGGCCAATTCCTCAAAATACGCAATGAAAACATTCTCGGAAAACGAACTAACACCATTTCTAGTTTTCCACTCCATAAACTGGTTATAAACCTTTTCATAACGAAATTTAGATTTTTCTGGCAACAAATTGTTCAGAGCCGAATTTGCTTTTGTATTAATTTCCTCTGGAGTTAAACAAAATTCATCACTATATCACTCATGTTTGCGGAATGCGTCAACTCACGTTTGAGGTTAGTTACAATAACACACTAACATCCGGAACGTATGGGTACAATCAGCTGATGTACGAATATCGTTATTTTTATTACAACTCTACTTCCGTCAAATGACGAGCTCTCATTGGTCTAGAGCCTATTATGTAAAGTGACTCCTGTTAGGTAAAGATATCATTACCTAATCGGGTTGGCTTTTGGTTTGTAATGTACCTCTTTCTGATGTTACTTGTAATAGCGTTATTGGTGTTTATTGCAATGGTCGTAGATAAAACCTATTTTTGTATTTTAGTTAAAAGAAAAAACTGGAAAAGTTATTTCTAAATTTCTGGAAAAGAGAGTTATTTGCTGATTAAAATTTATGTTACTAAATATCTATTATTTATTTATAACATTGTTGTTAAAAATAAATGTATTTAATCTTAGTTTGTTTAAAACTTAACTTAGGCCTAAGGCAATAATTCCTGAGGTGTAAGAGAGAACAACAATCAAAGTATGGTAGGTAACAGAGTAAATAATTGATACAAAACAATATATTACATTTATATATAATGTTCTTATTGAAAGCAATATTCTGTCAATACGTTCTTAATTTATGTCAAACTCAGTATGTCAATTCAGGATTAATTTTATTTATCAAAATAAATGCACAAAAAATACTATAAATATTTAAAAACACTGATGTCGGAGAGAATCATCGACGTAGAAAAATTATCGGTTGATTTCCATCGATGTAAAAAACATCGATCATCGACATGAAAACATTGAAAATCGATACTCAACCCTATTTATTTAGTTGCAGTTGGTGCTGGTTTTTTTTTGGTAGGCCTAGTTAAGTTTTGTTGGGTGCTGTTTTTCTGCTAGTTTTCTCGTAACTTCTATATAGGCTTAAGTTATTAAAATTATGTTTGTTTCTAGAGGCTTGCAACCCAAAATTATAAGATGTGGGAGGTTAGTTGCTAACTATTCTTCAAAACCACAGTTCAACAGTGAAGATGCCAGTAAAGTTGGGCGTTCAGGTTAGTTATTTAGGATATAGCCTAGTTTTTAGGTTAAGCACCTAATTTGTAATACTGAAAACTCTTAAAGTTTCTATGATTTTGATATCAAAATGGGTAAAATTTACAGCACACCTTGTTATATTGTGACAGAGTTGTCAATGTATGCGCAAGAAAATGTCCAAAAACGTAATCTTAATGTTCAATTGCATTTCTAAATGTCTTAAATAGATGTGAACAAAAATAAATTTACATATTAGGCCTAGGCTATCATTTATGTAATATTATGCATATTATATAAACTAGGGGCTCTTTCCCTGGACGCTTCGCGTCCCAACCCCGCCTCGGCCTTCGGCCTCAGATGGCTGCTTCGCTTCGCTCGCAGTTGGAAAATTCACTAGAGAATCTCATTAATCTTTGGCTTGTTTGTACATAGGTTTGTAAAATTATGAAAACAGGCTTAAAAAATGTATTAACAGTAAATTACAAGATTAATTATAACCTCAAATACATGCTTTAAGAAACGTGAGAGGCTTTCATTACTATTTTAGTCCTAGTTCTACTATCTTCTGTCAACTAAAGTTTTGAAACCAGGCCTAAATATAGTAAAAATTATTGCAGGATTAACATAACCTCAATACTGTGTTTCAGAAATGAGCCAGACCTATATTAGGCCTACAAAATTGACTATTCGAATTTATCCATCTTTGCCAAGTTTACCTTTTTTTTTTGACGAAATAAATTGTTAAATCAGGCCCAATTTTTTCTAATTTCAACGTGCTAAAACAGTATAAATTAGCTTGTTTTTTAACAGTAGGCCTACCTAACTAAAAACTATTTAATGAACAGCTGATAAAATAGTATAGCCTACATTGGCTTGTTTATAAACAGCTGTTTTGATCGCTTTATTTACTATTTCCTTGTTATTTTGTAACCTACATGGCAACCCATAAGATCCCCTATGTTAAAATTTTCAACTTTTAAATTAGATTTTTTTTTAAATTGTGTTTTTACATGAAATACAACTAAGTTATATGGGTGTATTTAAAAATCAAAACTACACCTAAATACAAAATTTCTTTGAATTCGTTAGAGAGCCGTTTTCGAGATCCGCATCAGATACAAAGATACATAGATAGAAATAACAGATAGATAGGCCTACAAGAATTGCTCATTTAAAGTAATAGGATTTTCGAAATCCGCGTCAGATACAAAGATAGAAACAAAGACAGATACAAGAATTGCTCATTTAAAGTAGGCCTAATAGGATGTAAGCCTATTGCCTACCTAGGCCTACAAGGCTGTATGATATAATATTTGAAGTCTATAAATATTTATTTACAAATAAAAGTTATATATCAGTAAAATTATTAATAAATTACACTGACACCTATTTTATCCGAAAATGATGGGACCAGACCTTTCCGGATAAACAAAAGGCGTAAGTTTACTATTCGACCCTAGCCTAATATTTTTGCAGAAAACGAGGTTGTTTTATATTCTACTGTTAAATGTTGAATACAGGTAAACATACTGTGACTAAATACTATAGGTTAGAACCTTTTAGGTTTTTTTAAAATTATTCTTGCATGAGCAAGGTCTAATAAGTTATTGCTTGTTTATTCATGTTCATGTTTACCCACATAAGACGTCACAGAAGTTTGGACACTATTGGGGCTGGGGCAGTCAAAGTAAACAATTACCATATATAACTTTATATAAATAAAACTTAACACGCGACTAAAAAAGGAAACACAATCAACTTAAAAACACACTGGATATAAACAACTCTGCTGAAAAACTTTGCTACTGTAAAAGCTACACTGACATACTGAACTAGAACGGCACCTGTCACATTAGATTGTGGACAAAAATTACGTGGCTCAACAGTAGGGCCTACAGTCCCGTCCGCAATTTTAGCCTTACGCTCGGCACTGTCATACGACTGTCAAATTACTGCATTGTATTGTTTTTCGCTTCTCAGATAACATACAAAGCGAATTATAATGTTAGCTGTTGTTATTTCTGTACTGTACATTATTGCATCGTATTGTATTTCTTACAAAACAAGGCGGTAATTGTTTACTATTACTTTGTCAGAACCAAATCTTCCTGTATTGAAACATGATTAAAGGCCCGGAAAAATAAATTCACCCTATAAAAATGAAAAAAAAATATAGCCTGAAGTTCTAACTTAATGTAGTCTCTAAATCTCAGTATGTTTCAAGCAAATAATGTTCCTGTATTGAGATATGTTTTATATTCTAACAATTAATTAGCATAATTCAAGGCATGGAAAAAGAAATACGAATGAGTAACTTACTTAAAAGTTGTCATCTGATGAAGAACTACTGTCGCTTGCTAACGGTCCATCACATGCTACTGGAGATTTACGTTCGTCAATGTTTAGCCGGCCAATTGCCTTATCTTACCTTATCTTGTTTACTGTTCTGGCTCTTCAAACATGTTTATTTGTCTATTTTAGTCCATTAGCAATAAAGGTTGTTGTTTACTAATACGTATTTGGGTTGGTTTGCTTGAAATATACTGGGAGTAGATGCAGCCTACTATAGGTTTTTTCGCCTGTAAAAAAAATCTATCAGAAGTTAGAACTTCAGGCAATAGGCTATATTTTTTCTTTCATGTTGTTAGGGTAAATTTATTTTTCCGAGCCTTTATTAATGTTAATTCGTTGTTAGAATACATAAATACAAAACATATTTCAATACAGAAAGATCTGGTTCTGACAAAGTACTGTAATAGTAAACAATTATTACCAACAGGAGGTCTTGTTATTACGTTATAATTATGACCATAAATCAAGGGGAGTTGTGGTGAATTACTGTATAACAAAATATTTAAGTACAGTATTAAAACAAAAGACTCAAACTCCGCCAAATCAAAAACAAAAAAAAAACAAAATTTGAGTTATACATCCTATCCTATAGATTTATACATGCAGAATTCAATAAAACCATTATTTTGATGTAGCTACTATAACTAACTTCTTAACTACTTGACATGCTTGTCTTGAGCTATTTTCAGAATGCCC
>JAGFPH010001360.1:244428-283417 GCA_018207615.1 Philaenus spumarius
ACAATCAATTGGGTGATTATTCCTTGATAGGATTTGGTACCATTGTACTACACCCGCCACATCCTACTGTAAAATCATGTTGAAAAAGCTGCTTTGGTTTCAAAATCCGCCAGATCCAAACAGAGTTAGGCCATTGTTGGTATCAAAATCTGCCACATCCAAGGCAGCCAGTGAGAGTGCGCAGTTCAGCCACGTGACCTCCCATCAGGCTTAGCGAGTTGTTTACTACTCCATTCCGTGTTAGTAAGCTTTTGACACTGTCATAGTGAACTGAAGACGTAACTTTCGTGCTCAACTATTATTATTTTCTGATTGTTCTCGTGACAAAGTGATTATTAACCTTCTGATATATGCAAGAAACTATAGCCGCAGTCCGACTAGGCTAGTTACCAGCCTCTGGTGATATTACCAGCAACCAGCGTAATCTGACCCAGCACTAGCAGCAGGATAATGCCAGCGGCTAGTATTTACTAGCCGAAAACAGAAGTCGAACATGTTTAACTTTTTAACGCTAGCTACCATCCGCTAGCAGTCACGTGACCTCCTCCCTAGTAGCTCACTAGTAGCTGGTGAAGGAGTTGTTCCCAATATAAAGTTACAACTATGTGGAATAAAATTATACTCAAATTTTGAATTAATTCTGTTGAATCCTGGTCTTGTAACCATTATAGTGTTGTCATTGATTGTTTTTATTTTTTATAATCAATATTTTAAATGCATTATATTGGTTATTATTGTCACGTTTATTAAAACTAGCTGACTCGTGCGAAGCATTCACATTCTAACTTACTTAAATCCCACTTAATTAAAGTACACACCGTATATTTAGTATCGTATAGTGCGTATTTAGTGCGTCATGGGCATAGGTGAGGGTTGAAGTAAAGAATAGATGTGTTTAAATTGTATCATCAGTATTGCCAACGCCAGGAAAATATCCCTACAATTTACTTGATTTTATATCACTGTTACTTTTGGATTCTTTATTTCTTTTTTTGTTTATTTTTTGGTATAATTGTATTTTGTATATTTTTCCGGTGTAGCGGTTAAGGAAAGCTTTAAAATGATGCCTCATTCATGTAATTTGATGATGTATTAAGGAAGTAATGACGTGTACCAACAAAAAAATAGCCTTGAGAAATAATATATGTAATAACATTCATAAAATGAGTAGTTATTATTAAAGGCTAAAAAATCTAAACTCAGAAACTAAAGACAACAACAGTCACTTTACTAGCGGCTAGTAACTAGCCTTGCACATTCAAATGTGAACCCTTTCTCCTGCGCTGGTTGCTGGTGATATTACCAGCGGCTGGTAACCAGCCTAGTCGGACCGCGGCTTATGGGGACTCCTTTAACTTCTTGTTCGGGAAAGCTAGCTAGAAAGAAGACACCAGCCAAGCATGAATGGAAACGCGAAAAAAGCGGAAACAACTGTAATTTAACTGCCTATTTTAACCCTCCAAGTGGCCATGTTATATCGAAAATAGGCAAGCCGGTTTTTAGCGTTTTGCAAGCATTTTTTTTAAAATTCGCCAAAAATAGTGCCTAACTTAATTATTGCTTCCCAATCCAAAAGTGTTCCATAACTTTTTTGTAGAAAAAACTTCAAAGAATTCAAATATGCTACTAAAAATTAGTTTCGTTTAAAATTGTAAAAGTTATTAGCTTAGAAAGCAAAAAATGTTCAGAAACGGAAGAAAAAACCAACTTTATGCCTAGGCCTACATAAAAAAATATTTAAAAAATTTTGTAATTTTTTTTGAAATATACAAAAGTTTTGTAATTTAGTTCTAAAAATAAATGTATAAAAATATATTTCAATTTAAACAAATGTCTTCAGAAAACACATATATTTTTATGTTCCTGCGACAAGAAACACTACTAAAACAGGTCTATTTTGAAAATCAGTAGGCCTATATATTTTGTACCTCAAAATTAATTTTTATTATACCAAATTGTAGAGAATAAAACATAGAATTGAACTCTATACTTGAAAATTTTATGTAACCCTTTATTTTGGTCTCTGAAATTCTAGAATGAAAGAAATTGCCTAAACGTCTGACAAATTTTATCAAAAATAATGTAAATAAAGTTATATAACACTGTAAAATATCGTTTATAATTTCTTTCAAGATAGACAAAAGTTTTGTAATTTAGTTCTAAGTAGAAATGTATAAAAATCCGGCAGTCTGCCACTTTAAGGGTTAATGTACGGTATTTCTTTCTAGGCCTACTTAAAATTTGCTGGTTGTTTTCATGCATATTTTATTTTATTGCGGTGCTTCAAAGGGGTTTTAGGTATTTCTAGCCGGAAGCCTCATACAAAACATTATTTCAGATATTCATCAACTGAACCTCCTGGGGTGCCATGCTGCAACCACAAGAAAGAAAAGGCGTACAATTGTGACAATCTTTCTCTAATGCAACATCTCAAAATTTCATTCAGTATTTTACGCATCCAAAGATAAAATACAACACAAGACAATTTCATTTTAAATCACACAAAATCAGTGCCATCTGAAAATCAGTGCCAAATACAGTAGTCGATCTGAAAAGAGCCTCACATTCTATTACTACTTTAGAAAAAGAGATTGTTGTCAGGTTCGAATTTGTTGAGAAGCTTTTTTAAAAATCCTCGGTTTAATAAAAAAAGATAGGGTCTTAGGAGTCATGAAAAGACATCATGAGAGTGGTGGGAAAATTGCCACTGAAACAATAGGAGGGAACAGGAAGCTGAACCAATTTGCTGGGCGGAAGGCTAAAATCATGGAGTTCATGCAGACATTGAAAGTGGTCGAATCGCATTACAACAGATACAGAGCGACTTATAGGATTGAAGTACCTTTCACCAGAACTAAACATAAAAACTCTCTATGAAATGTACAATGAGTCTGTTCATGTAGAATTTAAGTCAAATAGTCCTACTTTTGAGAAGTTGTAAATAGAAACTTCAACTTTGGCTTTGGTTCCACTAAAAGTGATGCCTGTTCCACTTGTTTATGCCTAGAAGAAAGTTTAAAAACCGAAAAAGATCCTGTAAAGATACGAGAGTTGAATTCTCAGAAAGCAGTGCACAAACTAAAAGCTGACACTTTTTACGAATTTTTGAAGTCTAACAATGAGAATGCCCTAATTTTAACATTTGATTGTCAAAAAAACTTGCTTTTACCAAGAGTTCCAGATCAGTTTCATCAGAACATTTTTCAGCAGGCAATATACGTTTTATAACTTTGCAATCATAAGTGGAAACTCTAAAGCCAAACTAACAAAAGAAAATGTACATTGCTACACATGGTGTGAAAGTGATTATACAAATAACTCCAGTGATTTCCTCATGTTTGTACAATCATTTACTGAACGAAGATCTTGTTGGAAAAACAAAAATCAAGTGTTTTGCTGATGGTTGCGGTGGCCAAAACAAAAACACCATGGTTTTTTTTTTTTGGTTTAACGTCCTGCTGTTTTGCACTTAAGGCTATGCTAATGAAGACGGGACTTACAGTTTTACGTGGAATCCGAACCACAGCCAACGATGTGTGTTAAGAATCCATTTAGAAAATTATATTAAAACACCATGGTAATTGCTATGCTTGCAAAGTGGCTCATGTGTGATGCTCCTAAGGAAATCACATGTATCGAGATAACATTTTCAGTTGTAGGGCATTCTTTTCTCCCACTTGACAGGGTTTTCGGAGTAATAGAAAAATATTTGAGGAAGAAAGACACGATTTTGAGCCCGGAACAGTACGAAAACATTCTTGAAAAGCGAGGTGCGCTTCATAAGGTTGGAGAAACGGTACCAGTACAAGACTGGAAAACTGAAGCAGAAAAGGTGCAAAGAAACCTGGGAACTGGCACTTCCAGTTCAATCCCTCCAAACGAATAATTTTAAAACAAAATCAAAAGAAAACTAGTGTTTTAGTCAAGGGGTGAAATAGCTTACAAGACAGACACCTGGAAGTTCAGACTTGTTACAAAGCCAGATCATTCACATCAAAGAATGTAGCCAAAAGAGATCAAAAGGGGAGCAAGCTTTTGAAAATAAGGGACGTTGCAAAACTGCTATCCAAACACTTTGGAGAAGAATGGAGGAGCATTGAATCCCTACAGTTTTATCATCACATGTACAGTTTTATACATGTGAGATAAATCTAGCTGGAGAATTGGCTCAACCACCAGACGAAACCGACTACGACATCATCGACAACTAAGAAAATCTTAAAGTTGTCTAGTAAAAAATGTTAAAAGATTAGATTTAAAATGATTAATGTTTTCTTCAATTTAATATAGTTTTGTTTGTAATTTAATTTTGACGACTCACTAAAGAATTGTTTTCCTTAATGATTTTTTTAATATCCTAAAATGTTATAAATTATTAGGTTTATAATATTTTTAGCAAAAAATTTAACTTACCTTTAAAATCCCTTTGAAGCAAAAAGCGCTCATTATTTTTCGTTTCAATATCCGCCAAATTCAAAGGCTAGTATCAAAACCCATCAAATCCTAAAGTTAGTATTAAAACCCACCACATCCGAATTTCCAACTCATATTTTCCTTGTATTTTAATTGTTTTCATAGAAGTTTCTAATGTTTCTAAGAAAGTCGGATTTTATTAACAATTAGTTTACTTTGAATGACTTCTCAACTCCATTATTAGATAGGGTTTGACTCGACAGTATTTGCCGCAGTAGAAATTATTACAATTTCTCAAACACATAAGTTAATTCATTTTTAACCAAATATGTTTTTTTCGTTTGGTTATAAAGCATTCAAAAGTTAAATCTAAATTGTGATAGGGGTAGGATTTTACAACCTTTATTGTTTCCCGGGTTCAAACACTAAGGGACAGGTTAATGACAAAGCAGTGGTTCAGTGGTAGTACTTATTCTAACATTGATTTATTCGCACGCCCTTGCAATTATAAAAATACATACAATTTGATACATTAGCCTACTTTAATGCTACATATATTTCTTTTACTAGATATTACGTTCGTAGGACAGACTGGATCAAGAACTCGGTAAACAAAGCTACTGTATTTACTCCCATTAAACTTTTAACTCCAAACTCAATGTGATATCGATTGACTAAGTATTTTGTTTACTCACACAAATCTCGTTCTACTGCAGAACCGGTTTCGTCCTTTGTTCTCGTGTAGATCTTCTCGTAGAGTTGACCTGTCTCGTGCTGTCCAGCTTCCGACTCTACACCAACGTCCGTAGCAAACTGGCCTTGCTTCCAGCCCCACACTTTAGCAGACTGGCCTCGATATAAAAAGATTATTGCTTTTAATGAAAATTAGAGAGAACTCTAGATACTTTCAATAAAACTTCGAGGTATTTTGTAATATCTGAAATGCTTTTTGTCATATTTTAAACTAGTGTGATAGATGTGTCAATCTTATACACATTTTAGTATCAATAGTTCTAAATACTTTTTTTGTTGCAGATGGGTTTAGAGTATTGGACTTAAAAAAACATAAACCCAGAGTTAGGGAACAAAGGAAACAACCATGGAAAGCGACTGTACCGCCTCCAAGGTATTTTACCACTTTTGAAAGCTGTAGACTTATAGTACAATTGTATATAGTGTAGTTGCCAAAAATTCTATAACTTTAAATCGTAGTTTTCTGTGTTATTTGAATTCAAATTCTCATCAGTCTTCGAGCTGTTTAAGTGCACCAGGATCATTCTCACAAAGAAGGAGAAAATGACATCTAAATTTGAAAAATGAATTTATTAATTTCGTGATAATATTGCTTTTACAATGGTACTACAATCATACTGAAGTGGCCTGAGCTAAAATATTATTAATATATATTTTTAAATATTTTTTAAACTTCAAGAAGTGTGAAAATAAGCCACTCTGGTCATGTTTTTATAAATTAAATTATACCTTACATTTTTCTTAGGCCTATATAATTTTTTTAAATTATTTTAAAGGTACTGCATACTTTGTGTATAAAACAAATTAAAATTATTCGACCACGCAGCTGAACCGCTGGCGTGAGTTGAGCAAATTTCCAAAATTAAGTTTAGGGTTTCAACCAACAATTTGGGAAATAGTCGATACTCACGTCGGTGCTGAGTAGCTGCCTTTTTGTACAAAATATATTAGTAGAATTTGTTTGCGTCTAAGCCTCCAGCTTCCACTCATGCACTCCTTTGTTACACTCTCAGTGGAAAAACTCGCTTGTTCCGGTAAAAAAACGTACTTCCGGTTGTTGGATTTTTTGGAACTCATCCGAGCGACGTAGACAACCAACATTTGTACCAAATTTGGACCAAATCAGACTTAAAATGCAGCCGCTAGAGTGCGAACACATATATACATAAATATATTACAACGTACTATAGAGCACTCTCTTTGCGAGCAAATTTTTCTGTAACACTTTTGCTCTATAATAGTTCTTTGCAGAATAAGTTAATATCACATACTGGAAGAAATAGGCTATCTTTTTTGTCTGGCCTAGGTGATATAACTGGTTGTCTAATATTTAGCTGTCTAAATATTTCGTCCAAAAATTTACTCAAAATTAACCTTCTAGTAATCGTAATTAAGCTCAGTTTAGAACACAAGAAATTAATTTTACTTATTATCCACCTCAAGGTAATGAGAACAGCGGAGCTGACCTTGTAAATAACTTTATTTGTACTTTGGATATTTTGATAATGCAACACTTTGATTATAATTAAAACACTAGGAACTATGGTAATGGAATATGCAAACAATAGGTAAGTGAAAACTAAAACTTGTTTATACTGTAAAATAATAATTAACAATTTATTCAAAACTAAAAAACATAAATCAAAATATTCTCTCTTGGTTGGTACCTTCCCAAAGAATACAATTTTTAACCAAATAAATTTAATTTTAATTCTTCTTAATTAATTAATAAAGACAGAACAAATTTACTATTTTAATTGATTTTAATTATTTAAATTAATTACCTTTATTTTATTTTATTCGTTTATGAAATTTTATTATTCAATTTATTTTATTACTTGAATTTAATTAATTTTAATACAATTTATTAATTACGACATTTATTTTAAAATTTAAACCAAGAAAACAATCTATTTATAATCCTACCTAACCCAGTATATTTAATAAATTTAATTGAAGCTAATCAGGCAAATTTATAGGGGACAGTATCGTAAGTACGCTTTTCACAGACCTTTTAGCGACGCTTAAGTTAACCGTCTTTAACGGTGCTGATGTTGTTTGGTTGCTGCAGGTTGGATAGCAGGGTTGAGTTGCTCTCGTTCTTGAAGTCTATTTCAGTTGTACAGCTTGCCGTGATCTTGTAGTAGTGTTGATTTTAAAGTTGTACTTGGCTGAATTACAGGTGATTGATGGATAGAAATGTCTTCCTGGTGTCCGGGATTCGCTCGTTCTTTTCCAGCGTTGTTAACAATTCATGTCCTATAGGCTCGCCAGTCTAGTTCCTGAAGTTCCAATAATGAAGTCGATTTACTACTTCATTGAAGTCCTCGTAGTTTCAATATTATTGGACTAATATTGATCAATGACGAACATCGCAACTTCTCTCACGAGTGAACTGTATTAACTTGTAGTAAATACTGATAATTTATAACTGATATTAATTTTTCATTTATGTTAAAAGTAGTAAAATTCTAAGTCCAATTTATCTAAGAGAGTACAGATTGTACAGTCCAGCGTGAGACGTACAACTTTGCTAATTTATGAATACTAATAATGAGTCCCAGGACATCGTGTCCTGCGCTTATATAGTGTCCATTTCCACTAGATCTGTTACCAACCTTAAGTAACATACACTACGTTTTTCTTATTCTTAAACTTTGATTTTTCCGTGGTTTTTCTTCTCCAGATAGTTTCCCTTAATTTTTCATAAATTATCCAGGTTATTTTTTTTATTCTATTGTACTTTTTATCTATTTTTTTCTATTGTTTTCGTTAATAAACTTCCCTATTCGGTTGGTATTACCCTATCTCGTTTCTGATTGGCCATTAATTCCGCGCGCTTTCTAGCTTGTTATCTCTGTAGAACCACTATTGTTCTCCTTCTTTTGTCTTTAACTTCTCGCAGCGTTGTTAGTTTTCCCGCGAGTGAGCTTTTCTAGTTCCTTGAATTTTCCTCTTCCTTTACGAATTCGAGTGGTTTTCGTACGACTTCGCATTCTCGCTCGAGGCCCGCACGTGCATTTCTCGTTACGTTTTTCGGGAATGTCTTCCAGTTTTTCTAACTCGCAATTTTCTTTTCTTCGATTCTGTAGTCCTTTGCGAAATTATGTACTAGCCGCCATTTTGTGAATTTTCCTTTGTTTTTCTTGGAGTTATGGGACTTATAAAAGTTACGATTTTTCTGTTTTTTTATTTAACTAATTTCCCGAAATTTATTTGGTATACTGGGTTGTACATACATTTATTATACTCTACTACTTTAACTTTTATTCTTATAATCTTTAAAATTTTAATTTTCTTATTTATCTTGACTCGAAGGTGTGAAAACTCTCACCCTTTTTCCTGTAATAATATTTAAACTTTTCTTTGATTTTCCTATAAAACTTTCATTTTACAAATACACACTTGTTATGATTAAATTTTATTTACCTTTATTTCTTTTATAATTAAATGACAATTAAACTTGACGATTTTTACTAACTTCTATAATATTGAAAATTCGTTATTTTATTATTTCACCTTTCTTTTAGGTCTATTCTTTATTAAACCAAAAACACCTTTCTTTTTGGCTTTTGAGAAAATTTGAAATTTTCCCTTAACTTTAGACTTGAATTACATAAGCATTATTTAATATTACGATTTGGGAATTGCACGGCTGACACACCCGTGTTTAGCGTAGTGTGTTTCCTTTAGAAAAACCCAAATACATAATATTCCTGGATCCTGGTATTCCCTATGAAATCATTAATTAGAGGCTAAGTTCTTTTTACATTTCTGGACCAGTCAGGGTTCAACCAAGCGCGAACCCAGAGGGGGGATCAAGGGGGTCATGATCCCCCCAAAAATCTTAAATAATTAATGTTTTTAATAAGCCTTTTTGTACTAAATAAGTTTTCATAGATAAATAATTATTCTATAATTTTGGGGAGCTATAATTATATTCGCAAATCGAATACAATTTGGGAGAGGAACGACTTGTGGGACTTCTCAGCTCTATTAAATATTCATAGAGACATAGATGGTGGATGTGAATGCCGTGATTATCAGGTTTGCTAAGAGCTCAAAGACGAGGTTGGAATTTGTCTTGTAATTCATAGGTATAGTATTTCCTATTACATATTAAACCATTGATAAAATGTGTATTGTTTCAGTTTCTATTCATTTATACCTGAAATGGGTCAATTAAAAACTTGACAAGTATTTACATATCGCTTAAAGCTAAAGCTTAGATCTTAGGTTAGGAGTTCGTTGACCTGTAATTAGATACTATAAATAAATTTGCACTAGCTATAAATCCCCCCCCCTACGAGATAAAAAATAAAACCCACGACGGTGACCCCCCTCCCAAAACTTAAGGCTGGGACCGCCACTGGGTTCAACAGTCGCTTTGAATTACATAAGCATTATTTAATATTACGATTTGGGAATTGCATGGCTGACACACCCGTGTTTATCATAACATTTGATTGCTATTAAATTAAGTGTAAATTATGCATGCTTCATTTTATTAGATACTTTGTCACTTTGGTCACAATACATAAACCAGGTGACCCAAAGTGACTGTGACCAAAGTGATGTTTTGAAGGTTTTAAAATAATATTGTGTAAGGAGGCGGCGGTTTTGTTCCGTGGAATGAAACACAATTTTCCAATTACATATTTATTCCAAACAACAAGTAAAATTTAACTCTCTCACACGTGTAACCGGTCCGACATTTCAACCCAAACTGCCTGTCTACTAAATGTGACTTGGGTTCACCGTCCTCACGTTAATTCAGCAATTCGGCACATTCCAATGAAGCCAATAAACTCTGAATTCCAACTAGAAGTTGATGTACTGTATGTAATCTTATTTATTACTTATAACTATAGACCTGCCACGTCACATCACCCCCTGCTTGTTTTAGAAGACTGTCCTCAGTCTTCATTCCTGAGATCCTCTCTGATGCATTCTCCATTCTTGGAGTTCCAAACCCTTGGCAGTCCTCAGCCTTTTTCTAGTGGTGAGGCACCAGTTTGTCCATGCACTCCTTTCAAAGGCTGCTTTGGGACAACATACAATTTAGCAACATTTACCAGGTCCACACTATGAGATCTTAAGCTGAGTTGATCAGCTTCAGCTGACTTCTGATCACTGGAACATGGGTGTGATCTGTTGACGTGGTAGTGATGTGTCGCTTTGGGTTCTATAACGATCCTTTAAAAAATTTACTTATTTCTCTTAATACTTCAACAGCATACAATTTATGATTAGACAAAGAAAACAAAGTGCAAGGCTCCACTGGTCGTGTTTACTAATTAGATACACAAAATTTCAAATCAATTAAATTAATACTACTTTTTCCATGTCGGATCGGTGGCATCGTGCAAGTTCTTAACAAACATAATTCAATTAAACCTAGAAACATAAAAATCAACAAGAAGGAAAATATTTTTTGGTTAACAGCAAAAAGTACTAATTAGTAATAAAATAAAAACCCGTTCTCTCAATATTTAAAATACACTAACCAAATCATTTTTTACACTATTCTATTATAACTTAAACTGTTCTCAATAGATCACCACACAATGTATTATTGTCATATCTTTACGCACTATCTAGGCGTTGTAAGGTGACCCGTGTATTTCTCGTTGGTACCTTTGGAGCCTCATTCTGAGTGGTGGCATGACAATTCCTGCGTCTCCTGAAGGAGCAAAGTCCTCTTACACATCTACACAGATTATTTACTTTTTATATACATACAAAACAAAAATTAGAAATGTTACAATTGACAGTAGAACTATTTATTTTATTTCCCAAATAACATTTTAGGGATATTAAGCTAGACTTATCAGCACTATAAATCCAATCATTTCCATTATTCACAAATATAGGAGATTCTAAAGTTTTATAAATCTTTCACATACCTCTGGATCAAGCATACCCAAAAATAAATTTAATATACAATTTTTGTGTATTAATAACAATAACCTATCTTTAGTCGAGCAAATTGACAGAAGTCCAGGCTTACAAGATTTAAATTCATTTGCATCCTATTCTAAAAATGTCCGTCTGTCAGGACTTATCAAGAAATATTCATTTTGTATTTGCCAGGTTATCCAGTACCCCATAGTTTCATGGAATACCGGGTATACCTTTAATCTATATGATTCTAATATGTTAGATTCAGAACCTAAAGGTATTACTAATTTTATACTATCTTCAACAGTGTAAGCTTGAGCTTCAGCCATACTATAAAAATAATGCAAGTTTTGTGGTTCAACAGTGTAGACAAAATGCATTGTAGGAGGAAGTCTTTGTTCAAGTTCTTTTAGTATTCTTAGAAATCTAGTGGGAGGGAGCAGTTTTGAGCTTACTTTACCTAATTGAATGTGTTCTAAGGCTTGTCGAAATTCTACAATTTTAAATTTTGATTCCATGGCTAAACGCTCTAGATCTCTGAACACAGAATTTAAATAGACAACTTTATATAATCTGTGCAAGCTTAAATCTACTTCTGAGGTAATATTTAGCATGTTAGCATAGTAACCCTGCAAAACTGACACAACTTCCTTAATCCTATTTGTATTTAAAATAACATGGGCATGTACATCTTTCATTATAGATAACTGATCATCTAAACTATGATATAGGTCTTGAGAAACCCAACCCAACTTCTCTAATTTCCCATTAATTAATTCCAAATCTTGATTATCCAAAGTACCAAATAGTGTTTTCAAAAAAGTACCCCCTGAATTTATTAAACCCCTTGTTTTTCTGCTAACTTTAATGGGAATTAAAGAAATTACATTTTGAATCTCAGACAAATATGAATTTACTTCATCTTCTATGAAACTAAATTCCTCTTTAAGTATAACTGTTTCGTCATGTTCGATATTATCAGTATAATTTCCTAGATTATACTTCTGAGCATTCAAATTTTGTTGCAAGTCCTCACTTTCTTTCAGCAGGTCTGTAATATTGAAATCCATAACAATGGTCCATTGGGATTTGGTCAATAACACATCCTGGAGCCGCTCAAACGCTATACCTTGGGTCAATGTTGTGACATGGAGGGATGTTGCCAGTATCAGTACTAACACTACTAGAACAAAACATTGTTATTAATAAAAATTCAAAATACAACATTCTTCTTTGTACGGTTTACCCAAATCTATTTCTTTCCCTGATTGCAAAATAAACATAATTTTCTTATGTCCCGCTACACATTGTGTTTCTATTTGATCTCAAAACAATAACAACAACAATAACTAACTACACTTGTTATCTTCATTCTATAACAATTTAGCAGCAATAACAATCCAAAATACAGTCATCAACAATAAACAATCATTTAACATAAACATAGCCATTCATAATAATAAACATAATGTCCATAATAACATAATTTACCTTGCTAGTCAAATTATAGCTAGATTTATTTATTCACAGATGGACGAGAATCAGTAGTAGGCTTGCTTATCTTTAAGGATTTCTTAATGTTAACATTCTTGAATGTGGCCCATGTTACTGCTGACTGCTAGTTTATTGCCATTGTGCATTGTAAGCCAACAGCTGAGGAGAGAAGTTTGCAGTAGGCCTATCATATGCGTCGTAAAATTAATTACGTTTTGTATTAACAAGTTTGTTATTCATTTCAAATATTTAAACCTAAACAATTTCTTCTTAGTTAAATCGTCCTAGGGACAGTCTTCAGTAATTTTAAACTTAAGTAAATCTTCATACTCATTCAATAAAAATAAATTGTAAATTAAAATAATTCGTAAAATAAATAAATATGTAAATTAAACAAATTTTTAAATTAAAATAGTTTGTAAATTAAATGTTCAAATTAAAATAATTTTTCTTAAAATAAAATAATTTGTAAATTAAAATAATTTGTAATTAAATTATATTTGTAAATTCGTCCATCAAGATCTAGAAGTATGAAAACATAGCGATAGTAGGAGGGGTTGCAAGGTGCGAAACATGTAAGAACTACTGGTCTATAGATTGCCCAATAGTTTAATCTTTCCCGACGAATTATAGTTCTGTTTGCTAATTTTATAATTTATGACACATCAAAATGCTAGTATTTGACTATCCCATGATTAATTGTCTATGAAAAGTGTCAAATGAAGTGTAGCCACTTGTGTACCCGTCGTCCAACATCACGGCATGAGTTATGCCCAAGACTTACTCAGTTCGGCCAAGGGCCCCATGTCGCTAGTCAGACTATTGACACATGGTGACTAAAAATTTCCTTTAAGATTATTTTTACATATATGGGCTATTTTTTCCCCCCTTTATTATTATTACAATATTTGCATATGCAAAACGAAATTCAGCCTTCAGCAGTACATTTTGTCTCTATAATAACACAGATTTCCCTGACTATTCAAGAAAATTACCCTTGTTTATAACCGTCCCCTGTGAAGAATTATATTTTTCCATAAATTCGCTGAGGTCTAGTTACACGCACAAGTCTGTGTGAGCCTCTGGCGGAGTACCGGATATATGCGGCTAGCAGCGTGGATAATACACCTTCGGCCATTCCTTAAATGACTACGTTTACAATTACTTGTATCTATATACAACATTTACAACAATGACATGAGTAAACATTTAATACTTAAATTACATATCATAAACAATCTTAAAAGCTATTCTAACAACTTTGACTAATTCTGAAGTCTTTATATTAATATACCCAAGCTCATCTTCCTTTTAACATGTTATATGAACACTAACATCAACAAATCAACTTAACTTGGTCTGGCTACTATGTACGACTAAGCATCTTCATTCTGCAACTCACAGCATTTTACTCCTCTTACACATAAATTAAATGTCTATTGATTCTGACATAATGCTCATAGGTCTACATCTTTATAACGTTATTGATTTAATTGTACAAGCATGACTTTTTCCCTTTTACTCCGTTTTTTATTTTAGTTTTATTACCTTTCTTTCTTTTTTTTATATCAGTTTAAAATTACGTTCCTTATTTTTATTATCTTTCTTAAAAAAACCTTTATTTAGCTTTATTCTTTAAAATTTCTGTAGAGTCCTTGTCGATTTCAATTTCCTTCAAAACATTATTAATTTCAACAAAAAAAACCTTCACTACTTCATTTACTGCAACAACGACTTATTTCATTTAAATTCTTAAACGACGACTTTAGCTTAAACATTCGCAGACATAAGCTCAACTAATAATTCAATGACGACAACTTTATTTTCAAAATTCAATGTTCGCAGACATAACCTCTCCTATTTCTTCAAGGAGGACAAAAGCAAAAGCTTCTATTTAGTTTTTTTTTATTGATTTGACAAAGACTCATTTCATCAACTTTAATTATTTAATTTTTTAAATCTATTTTACTTAAATGAAACGTTTTATT
Source organism: Philaenus spumarius (assembly GCA_018207615.1). NCBI lineage: Eukaryota > Metazoa > Arthropoda > Insecta > Hemiptera > Aphrophoridae > Philaenus > Philaenus spumarius. Next base: position 258,978 of record JAGFPH010001360.1, read on the forward strand.
TTTCTATTTATTCCGACTTCAGTGAATATAAAATCATCTCTAGCCCTCTCAAAATTTTCTATTTTAAAACTTAAAACATTTTGAACCTAATTATAAAGCTTTGCTTCCAAATGAACCTCTATAAAATTTAAATTGCCTTATTTAAACTACTCCTTATTATTATAAAACACAACTTATTTATTTTCATACTTTCTATACCATGTCGATCCATGTCATAGTCGAAATTCTTCCTCTTGTGTGTGCACATGGATTCAATCACCTTCTCTTTTTGCAAGAAAATCACTTCTGACACCAAATGTAAGGAGGCGGTGGTTTTGTTCCGTGGAATGAAACACAATTTTCCAATTACATATTTATTCCAAACAACAAGTAAAATTTAACTCTCTCACACGTGTAACCGGTCCGACATTTCAACCCAAACTGCCTGTCTACTAAATGTGACTTGGGTTCACCGTCCTCACGTTAATTCAGCAATTCGGCACATTCCAATGAAGCCAATAAACTCTGAATTCCAACTAGAAGTTGATGTACTGTATGTAATCTTATTTATTACTTATAACTATAGACCTGCCACGTCACAATTGCCCGTATTCAACCTCATGTTCAGCCAATGGCTGCTAGGTTAGGATTGCATCTGTGTTCTCTGTTAATTTTAAACTGAATAATTGTTATTAAAATTATAATTATAAAATAAAACGAGGGACCAAAGTGATGGCCAATAATTAAGGTTTCTTACCTGTTTGAATGATTCTTGGTTGAAAAATTTATAATATTTTGTACTGAAATTCACACACAACCATACTTTGTAAAAAAGGAATCTAACTGCAGAAAGTGTTCAAATTCAGTGACCATGTGACTTAATGACCGAGAAATTTAAAAACTCTGACTCTTGCATGGTTTAAAGGACATAGTTTAAGTATAAACATACATTGATTTCTTATAAAATAATATATTTTTAAAATATAAATTTAAAAAAAAACTTGAGAATTTTTCTACTAGATTCAAAAACATATTAACTAAAATGTAATTTTCTTTTTAATATATTACCTCTTGAACATTTAGAATGCTTGCTTTGGACAGTGACCAGAGCGAATTGTTAATTGTAACTAGTTTTTTTTCTTAGTTATAATTATAATTAATTTTAAATTATGTGGGAGGTAATTTAGACATTTCATTTATTTATAGTTTAGACTGATTGGAATTTTTTAAACTTAAACTCATTTTTAGGAAGGATTGCAGGACTTAAATTAGCTTTCTTTGTGAAAATGACCCACCACTAATTTTTCTCTCAAATGTTTTAGTATCAGTCAATTATTTGATAATAAATCCTTATTAAATTCTTAATTTTTTTATTTGTTCGTTTTTCACATTATACCTTTCAACCATTTCTAGTCATTATTGAATGTCAGCCAACAAATTACATACTAAACTCAACACAAACATGGACACATTTAAAATAACAATCAAACAGATGATACACTCAGTCAGTGACCTTTCTCGATGTAATTTGAATGTCCAATCCATCCAATTGTATGGAATAAAAAACAAATTGGGCCTATAATGTATAATACCACATAAATTATTTGAGGAGTACAATTTATTTTTTGAAAATTTTGCGTTAGAAAATCCACAAGTTGTAGTGTTATAATTGAAATGAAATAAGTTCGGGATAATTCATAATTTAACTTCTTCGTTTAGTAAAGAAAAAGGAAAAGATTTATCATAATAATGTAAACTGAAAGAAAAAATTAATAATTAACATATACACAAATAACAATGAAATAAACTACCTTAGTACAAGGAAAATCTTTGATCGGTTGTCCAAATTGCATTTAATACATAATAAAATTACTATATTTGTCCATAACACCATTTAACTATAATAGATGAGTAATGCTTGTTAGTATTTGACAATTATCAAATCCATAATAAAATACACAGGTAAGAAAACACAAGTTATAAAAGTAACAAAGTTTTAATACAATTTCATCATTACAGTTGGGGATTCTGGGAGATAGGCTCCGGCTAGCACTATTAGTTTAATTACCTACAGTAATAAAGTCTGTCTGTTGAACATAAAAGAAATGATGTTAATTTAATAAAAAAAAATCTTGTATTTAGTGTCTTGCTGATTTCTGTATTATTGTATGTGTGTACTAGTCCATATAGGGAGCATAAAATTCACTAGTTCATATACACGAGTTATAATTCTAGTTAGATTCATTTTTTATGTCTCCAGTTGCAATATAAATGAAACTAAATGTAGTATACCTATATAAACATATATACATTTACCTGGATTTCCGTCATGCAACTTATTTAGTAGTTTACACTACGCGTTTCGAGAACAGGTTCTCATCATCAGGTGTTGGAATAACTCACATGTGAGCACATCAAACAAAAATAAAAAGTACGGACACACATACATAGGCCTACACACAAATTACAACATAAAACATCGCACTGTCCATTGGAATAAAATATTGTTTATGAACATTAAAAAAATCACAAAACACGGAACTACTGTATAAAAATGTTACGGTTGGTGCATGTTAGCATTGCCGCGGTAAATCGTCAACTAAACGAGAACGTCCGTTATCTCTTGCATTATTATTATTTCTAGGTCCATACGTAGATATAGCATTGTTGTACAAGCTATTAGATTTGAATTATAATTGTTTGTTGAGGAGTGCATCATTGTGTTCCATGTTGGCCTTATAAATCTCATATTCCTGCAACGCATTCATCAGTCGATCTTTGTTGCATAAATGTAGAGGAATTAAATTACTTCTAGTTAGACATTCCAGTTTAAGTTAGATTGATATTTATAAAGTTGAAGTTTGATAGAATGGTCTATATCAAATCAAAAATTTGATAAAAATTGTTTGAATTGGAACAATCTCACCAATCTGTAGTTTCTTCTTCTATTCTTTTCTGATTGCTGAATAATTTAAATAGCGGCGCATAAACACTTTATCATTTACTTGTATACTCTTTAGAATGACTGTTCTGATACTTTTATAGGGTGGGCTGAACTTAGGCTTAAAAAAAAACTTCACTAGACAAATAGTATTCTGTACTGGTCTGTGGCTTCCCCAATAATGATCTCCAATCAAGCTATTTTCTCTTCATCCTGGAAATTTCCTCTAGCGCCGGCTTGATCTTATTTTCTTTTGGTATCAGGTTTGTAAGTGTGTGTTACAACACCACAAGTTTGTTTTAATATTGAAAATATGTAAAAGAATTATTGTCAACACAAATAACAATTATAAAATGGTAGCTTTACTTTCTTCTTTAAAAAATTTAATAATTTAATTATATCTCTTCCAAAATTACAGTAGGTTTATATTTAAATAAAAGTTCATTAATTGTTCATTGAAGGTTATTAATAAAAAAATACATAAATTATCCTTTTATTTGTAACTAGGATCAAAATTCTTTCATAAATATGTGAAAAGTTTAGAAATAATAGCTTAGGCTATTGTGAAATGTTCAAATATTGTTTTATGCCAGTCAATATCATAAGAGAGACACAAGAAACTTATCTCGGGAGGTTGGTGCCGACTCTTCCCAAAGGACAAATGAAATAAGCATAAAATATTTTTTTAAATGAAACAAAAATTAAATATTTATATTTATATAAAGGTGAATTAAAAGTTGAAGTGAATAGTACAAAATGTTTATTGGTGTTGGTATGGATGTATGTGTGTAGTGTTGGAAAAAGGGAATCACAGAATTCAAGTTATGCACAAAGTTCAAAAATTATATATATATACAGTTAATCAATCTCACAGTCATTAATTGAAAAATAAGATAGGATTAGCCCTTTAGTACTAGGTTCTGATATTCACAAATCGTATTGAGATTTAGCGGTCGGGACTTTGGTTTTTTATTTATACTGACGTAACGTTGTATAATAAAACTAGATTTTTCCTTTTGAAAAGCCCCACTTGTTGGGCGTCAAATTATAATAAAAGATTTTTTCTTTTTAAATTGAATAGTCTCACGTTGCGGAGCCAATTTATAATACAAGTATTTAATAATAATTTTGTGAGAAGCCTCACGTTGTGAAAGCCAAATTATGATAAAAGTATGATTTCCTTTTAAATTGAATTTATCAGATTTCAATTGTATATCTCAAAGCTGAAAGAGCACTACAAATATCTCACTGGTTCAACTTATAGGCTAGGCCTATTCCAACAATACAATAACTATAAGCTTTTAAGTTATAACAAAATCTGGTTTATTAAACAATATATTGAATCTCCTTTTACATTTAAATTATATATATAATCTTATTATTACATATCAAACATTGCAATTATTTTATAATTACTAAATATTTAGATCTCTTAATCTCGGGTCAAAAAGGTTTGTGGCTAATTAAGTATGCAATCTGTAGCAAAATGAATCATATAATTAATGTAATAAATATTTAAAATTGCTAACTATTAAAGTATAAATTTCAAATAAATGTTCAATTTCTAGTTATGGTTCCTAATTTCTTATAATTTAACAATTTGGTAAGTCTATATTGAACACTGAAGTTTTGGTAATTGTTCTTTAAATGTACTTTAATAAATATGGCCGATACTACCTTCCCAGGAGCTCAATTGAAACATTAATACCTGTACTTCCTTAGTTTATTTAGAATAGCTGATATCGTTTTAGCTCTTGAAATTCGTGATAAAATTATTTCTGCTTTCTTCTTAAATGGATTTAATGATTTATATTGTCTTTATTTCAATGTAAGGTTGAATTAATTTTAGAGCCTGTTAACAAAGACGTCTGTATTATGCAATGGTTAACTAGAAAGTCATAAAAGAGCTTAGTTCTTCTTCAAATGAACCCGCGACACTGTGCACTGCCTTACTGAATAGCTTTGCTATACGTTTTCCACTATTAGTCTTATTCAAGCCAATGTTCTTTTAATAAAATCAATAAAGTAAACTTTTATAAGTTTTGCCACTTGTGTAATCGTTTTTTAACAATGTTTATAATTATTTAAGTCTTTTATGCCTTTAAAATGTCCAAAATATTCATTTTTTAGAAAATATAAAAGTACGTTTACGGGCGATGATGTACGCGTTGGAAACAGCTGTTTTTAATTCCGATTTAATCGGACTTTAATCGATTGTCTTTGCAGTCTGAGTAGGTTATACCACTGCTTTCACTTTCGATTTGCTTTGTTTACACATTTATAATATTTCAACACTGTTTTAACACTTGTTTTTCAAATAAATTACAATGTTTCTTAATCTTAATTATACTAAATCTAGTAATACATTCGCATAATTATACACGCTAATAGATTTGAATAATGAAATATGATTGCATACTTTTCAATTTTTTTTGTAATTACATTTTACAGTAGCCTAGGCTTGTCGCTTTATTTTTATAAAAGAAAAAAGGTAAGTTAATTTCTATTTAGCCTTTTTTATTGATATTATATAGTTATTTACTGTGTTTAATTATTACAAATAATGAAGTTAAATTACTTTCATTAGGTAGGCTAATTCTTGCTTTAAGTAGGTACAATTTTGAGGTTATATTTTCCCAACTGGGCTAAAATGTTATAGTTGCTTATTTTATGTTTTCGCCAAATACTTTTTACATGTAAAAAGGTTGGTTCCTTTTATATTTAATTTTCTATTTAGAATGTAGTTTCTCGTATTTGAATTTCTTATGCCGTCTTCCGTTGGATTTATAATTGAATCGGCCTACTGAATTCTTAATTTTAAAAGTTAATCTTCTTCAAATGGTTTCGTATTGGGTTGATATTTGAATTTTAGTGGATGGATGTATTAATTTTGTAACGTTTTGATGTGGGAATTATAGGTCGGGAAGTATTTTTAATTAAATGCCAATTTTTTTTAATCAGGTCCGAAAGTCGTGATTTGGCTTCGTTTTACGTCTTGTTCAGCATTGCGAATACTTGCTGCTAGGTGGCAGGTGTATTGTCTTGATTGAATGAATGAATGACATTTCTGACATGTTTACTATCTATCCCGCTGTCATGCATATTTACATTTTGGTTGAATTATTTACAATTACGTGAATATTTTGAATTTTTGTTGTGTGTTGAGGAGCAAGAAAATGTAATTTGATTGAAAATTTTTCTTTTTTAAAACTTGATTTCCTCTGAGAGGATATTATAAAACATTGTTAACTAAATAAATTGACTAAAATATGTAAATAACTCCTTATAGTCCAATCAATAGGTTCTAAAAATCGGGGATTGATGGAAAAAAATCGGAACTTTCGAAAACTTTCTAGAAGATCGCCATGATTAACCCATTGCTAATTTCAGAGGGGCCAAAAAACCATGATGTTTTTAGACTTTTGTCAGTTTTCGGGCCATAACATTTTTTCCTTGCGTCCTACGACTTTGACCACTATATTCACTTTTGTAGTGCATTGAATTTCCTACAATTTGCACTACTTAAACTTATATTTTAGCCACATACTTACCGAGAAACTTAGGTTAAAAAATGAGCAAAAAGATGCAAAATGGAAAAAAAAAAAACGCTAGATAACGCTGGTTTTTGCTATGTTCCTTGCATTTTTAAATAATATTGAATGACAATATTTATGATATTTTTTTTTGGTTCTTACATACATGGTACAATGTTACACGAACTCTTCCCCCTACACCCTCCCCTGAACCATCATCACTTGTATCGTTCTGCGGATACAATAAAAAATATATCTTATTTTAAGTGTATAAAAAATTTGAGAAGACGTAACTTTGAAAACTATAATAATAAAAAAAAATCAATAATTACTAGAAAACGATGAAATGTAGGTATTTGATTCTAAAACTATTTTCATTATCATCAATCACAACACTTACCTTTAAAATTTTACACAATGTCAAAAATCTAACCTCAATTCTGTTTGTTTAGTTTCTACTGACCTACATTTCGTCTCTCTAGGTCACAAGATGTTCATTCTCTGCAGAATGATGTCATATCGCTTTTAGCCTAGACTATTTATTAATCAAATTAATTTACATTTAACTGAGCTAGTACTTATTTATAAGTGGTGTCATGGTATAGAAATGAATTTCAAGGCATCGCAGGCGAACAATAAAAGTTTACTTTAACACATGTCAATAATAATTTGTGTACACCAAATAAAAAAATACAACATATAAATTAATGAAAACATTTTAAAATAATGAGCTCAATAAAAGACGCAATGCAATTTATCAATTTACCAATTACAAAAATATTTATAGCTGTAGGCAGATAAAAAAGTTATCTCAACTACCCAGATCCCTAGCTTGCATGAAATTTAAAAAGTTAAAAAATGTTCTAATCTCTCAAAAAATATTTATACTATTACTTCTATATACTTGCGTGACAGTTTGACACTGTACAGATTTCACTGTTTTATGAATTTTGACCATAAAACGTTGTTGAATTATTGTCACATGTGCACTTTTGAATAGTTCATTTTTTATTAAAATTCATTGAATCACAACACTTCCCTATTATACATTTCAATCTTCATTAGAAACTTTCAACATAAACATTTCTAATCGTGGATTACTTAGAAATACAACACCGATTTCTATTAATTTTTAACATCCTCCTATTCGCTCACACAATCATCCATTTTGACCACAGTAGTTTGCTGTAGTCTGAAGTCTCCTTCCTTTCTCTCTTTGTTACTTCCTACTTTGCAACCACATTGCCAACTTGCTTGCACTGTTGCCAAATTGTTTTTTTCAGTTAACACAAACCTTGCTGTTTATATATGTTGCATTTTTAGATATTTTGATTTATTGAAATAGGAAAGATGTTGTTATTGTTTTTATCAGTTTGTTTCTATTGTCACAAATTGTTTCTATTGTATTTTTTGTCAGTTTGTTTTTAAATTGTTTATATATCACTCAAGCTGTTTATATCTCACTTTTTGTATGTAACCACCATCAATGTTTATATATATATATATATATATATATATATGATGCATTATGTTATATAATTTATTTCTGTCTTTACAATTTTATTTTAAAATTATTTCTGCCTTTTGTAATTTTACTTTTGTCTATTAAATGACTGTTATTATTTTACTTTTTTTAAATAATTTATTTTCCTTTGCGTCTGTTTTTATATAAATGAAAATTATTGCATCTTATATATTTTATATACATGTATGATGTCTATTAAATTTTTCACCTTAACCAGGTTATTTTCTTGTCTGCATTGGCCATGTATGTTACACACTAGGTAACCTCGCATATTGCGTAATGTAAAAAGCATTAAAAATCATGTTGTAATGGAATGTTGGACAGGAGAGAAGAGTGGACTACCTGGAAGGGAGTGAAAAAGGGGCTTCCTCCCAGTTATTGTATTCTTTGTTGAAGGTCGCCCAGGCTTCGAGTGACACATACAAAAGGATGCTCCCTTTGTCAACTGTAAACAACGGAAGGGCAGCGGAAGAGAGAAGCTCTCTTACTACGGATGAGTAGTCATCTTACCTCTGCCTAGGCAGCATGTCAAATAGTTGTTTGTGCGTTATGTGTTTCGTGTACTCGTTTGTGTGTAGTGTTTTTTATGACGACCTCAACATTGAGTGACATGGTGTTTTAATTTGGTTTTATATGTGCGTAATATTTATGTGACCAGATGATGGTATAAACCGAAACTGCAATCGTCACAATAAAAAAAGAAAAATAACAAGGATTGATAGACGTTGAACAGGTAAATCTTTTGCCTAACTAAAAGTTGATGTGAGATTTAGGAGTAGTGTAAAGTGTTCGTGTGTGGCCGAAAAGTTGAGATGTGAGATTTCAGGAGTTGTGTAAAGTGTACGGCCATTATATCACTTTGTGACTATATGCAATAGCATCTATTTCCAGTGTCTTGGCCTCAGGACGGTGTTTCGCCTGCGAAAATAGTTTGGAAGAAGGTGAAGTATCATTGTTCAACCTAGATCTGTGGAAAGGCTTCTTGAATTCAGTGTAAAACGGAAGAATGCTGCTCATGAACAGTACTTGAGAGGGTCAGGTCAACTGTTAATGTACAAGAATTGTCACAAATTTTACAACAAAGAGACTTGTATTGCGGCTGCAGCGGTGCCACGCAACTGCAGGGCCGAGTAATGCCCCTAAGCCTACTCGATTGAAAGTACCACATTTGACTTCAACAATTAAGTGTTTTTTTCTGTGAGGTAGATGTCTCTCAATCATTTAAACAGAAAAAGGCAAAGTTGCCTGTTGCAAAGTGAAGTGAAATGGTGAAAGTGAATTCGCCAAAAATGGCTAAAACGATTATGAATGCTGCAAAAAATCTAATTGATGAGTGGAGGAAAAAGGTGATGGATCGCATAAACCTTTTGGTGAGTTTCGAAACTGATCTAGTTGCAGTTAATGCTGAATATCACAAAAAACTCTAACTTTTTTACAAACTCCCAAAATCTGGCAAGAAAAGAGGACGCCCTCGAGATTCCAATATTGATGAAGCAATGGAATTCATATACACTACCTTGAAGAGCAATAGTGATGAATGCCAGTTCTCCCTTGGAAGTTTGCTTGATAAGGTTGATAGTGACATTCACCAGTAAGGTTGATAGGCAAAAACATTAAAAATTGGCTTAAAGAAAAATATGGAGATGACATTACCATCAGCAATTCATCCCGAGGCTGCACGATTTATTTCAAGAATATAGGCCACAAAATTCTGACTGATAATTGGTAGGCCTACAGTAATGAAAAGAAAGGAGACCCACAAGAAGAAAGCCTTCGGATAGTGGAAACTGCTGGTGAAATAATTCTGCAAGACATTCGCTCGACAGTTTATAATACCTAACTTACCATCTCAGCACACCTTGTTGTTCCCCAAACACTGCTGCTCCTTCTCCAATCCATCATTGTAACAAACAAACAGAGCTCATTGGATCAATGGAAAAAGATATGCACTGCTCTGGCTCTGAAATTTGTGTTTCAGATCACAAAGGGAGGGGAACAGCTTGAAAATTAATTCAAACCTGCTAAAATTGAATTAATTTCTAAAATCTATGTAATTCCCAAAATGTATTTTCTAAACTGTATTTTCTAAAAATGTTTGTAATTTCTATATAATATGTAAATAATAATGTAGGTACTTCACAATATAAGATGGTATTGGTCAATTTTAATATAGAGATAATAATTTACATAGGTAATAGCAATAAAACAATTGAAAGAATGTTTAATTAACTTTTTACACCTGTTTATAATGATAGAGGTAGGGGTGGGGGGGTGATAGATTTTGTATGGAATGATTTTCAATGCTTTTTACATTATGTAAATATGCAAGGTTTCCTACTGGTGGTTGTTCGGGGTGGGGGGGGGTTCGTGTAACATTGTACTATGTATGACAGAATCATAATGTATTCAATATTATTTAAAATGCAGCAAGGTACTTAGCAAAAACCAGCTTTACCTGGTGTTTTTGGCCATTTTGACCTCTGTATCTCAGAAAGTATGTGATGAAATATAAGTTTGAGTAGTGCAAATTGTAGGAAATTTAATGCACTACAAAAGTAAATAGAGTAAAGTCGTAGAACACAAGGAAAAAGTGTTATGACCCGAAAACTGTAAAAAGTCAGAAAAAATCATGTTTTTTTTGTTCCCTTGAAATTACCAATGGGTTAATCAGGGCGATATTTTGGATTTAACACTACTGGTTGGTCACAAACAACACCTAAAAGTTTCAGAAAGTTCCAAATTTTTCAAACCCCAAATGTACTGGACTATTGTTACATCTAACATCTTACAATCTAAATTTTATATTCATTCAGGAGCAAACATTTTTTTAGTTCTGGAGGTTTGTGATTTTTAATTTGTATTTCGTAGTAAATTACGTTGTCCAATCACAAGCGTGATTGCTTTCATGGGCGGGGAATATTGCTTACCTTGAGAATAACGTCTGACTGTTGGGCAATTTTACATAGCTTTTCCACGATTTTAAATTTTTCTTGACTGATCGATGCATATATTAGATTTTTGCCAAAGACTTTTTGTATGTATAAGACTTGGTTCTTTCAATAGGCTATATTTGATTTTCTATTTAAAATTTGATTTTCTTGTGTTTCAATTTATTCTGGCGCTTTCCGCTTAAAATTTGGTATTAACTCGGCCTACCGATTCTTGATTTCTAACGTAAATATTTTTTTGTAAACTTCGGATCGGGTTGATATTATAATTTTCATAAATAGATATTCTATTTTTAATTTGTTTTGAGGTAGAAACTATGGGTCTAAAATGTCGGGAAATAATTTTAATTAAATTTTGTAGTGTCGAAAGTCAGATTATTTTGTATTTCTAAGTGTTCCTAGGTGTTTCACATATTTGCCGCTAGGCGTCGTGTGTGTTAACCACTACAGTTTGAACGCAGTTTCATTCGACTACAGTTTGAATGGAATTCCTCAAATCCCCTTCTTTCATGATTAATTATTTTTTTATTTTTCTACATTTTGTATATTTTTAATTGTTACAAATGTAATGGAATTTTTGTAGAAGTTTGGAAAACAAATTTAATGTAATTGTAAAATCATATAAAAAACAAGATATTTGAATAGTTTTGCTATAATTTTTTAGGAAAAAGTGTCATATCTCAAAACCTGTAAACAAGGCCTGAACCCGTCACTTATAATGAGGTATTTCAAACATAAACTTAACAATTACTACAGTAGAAACTCTCTTATCATGCCAGTGTGCAACTAGGATGGCTTAACTGGATTTCAATATTAAATTAATTGTACTGTACTATTAAAATACATGAACAAGATAAATAAATTGCAATCAGCATGCAGTTGAGATTTTATAAAATAAAAACGTGTATGTGCTTACAACTTTTAAAGAAACACCAATCACTGCCCTACTGGAAACAATTTCAGCAAAGAAACCACATTAGAGCATAGTTTAGTTAAACTTGAATTTTGCCCCAGGTATAAAGTTACAAAAAGAAAGTGACAAAGTAAAAAAGTTATAAAATGAATACAATATTGTGTAGGTTGTTCATGTCAATGAGGAGCATTGTGAGTTAGTGTCGCAGGTGGCATGTAGGTTTAACCAGAACCGATTGAGAAATTACTTACCAAAGGGGTTAAAAGACTTACTAATGCAATATAATTTTGAAAGCAAGTGGTTTAGTAAATAAATTATAAAACTAATTACATTTTAGCTAGAAACATTATGACTGCCGTATTAAAGAGGTGCTAAACATATTTAATTATAGTAAATAGACAGTGTTTGATAAATGAATAATCGATACAGAGTTCACTAGCTTTGTTGGACAACTTGTTGCCTGCAAGCAACATAGTAACAATATTGCTTTAATTTACTTCTAAAATGTTCTGACTTAATCACTTATTTTAACTGAAAATGGTGTTTTAACAGTAAGTTTATTTCAGATCATTACAAATGGCTGAAAACCAAGATTGGACGAGTGTTTGGCCCGGACCACGTACTTTCCACCCGGCTACAGTGCCCCTTCCGGTACGTCAAGGTTTTAATAAACTCGGAGCGTCTCCGGGTAAGTTTGGAAACGCGGAATTGATGAAAATTCCAAACTTTCTTCACTTAACACCACCGGCTATAAAGAAACACTGTGAAGCTTTGAAGCAGTTTTGCACGCCTTGGCCGACAGGGTTAGAGACTGATACTAAATGCGAGGAAAATTTCCCTGTTGAAATTCTTACGTCAGATTACTGCCACTCTTCACCTGTTATTCGAGATCCTTTGGCGCGGATCGTTACAATACGAGTAAGTATTTAAATATGAATAAATGGAGTGAAATTATTTTTTGAATGATTATCAGTAGAGTTCTGATAATTTGAGCATAGCCAGTGTGGACTAGACAAACCTTTTACATTTTGGTAAACAAACATGTAATTTCTGCCAAAAACATTTACTGTACCAAAAATGTGTTTAAGTGGTTTAGTCTGGCTACAGTACAGTCAGTAGAAACTACCTAGGCACGCCAAAAAGTTTATTCAAAAGAAATACATATATAAATGATTTTTTATTGGATCTTGACAAATTGGTGCAAAACTCAATGAATGATTTAAAAGGAACTGTGACCGTGTTTATAATAATGTCTCAAAATTGGGGGATGAGCTAATTCTCGGAAGTGAAGCTAAGAGGTCTGTCAATCTGTTTCAGACACATTTTTCGAAGATTCATTTTAGAAAGCACACGCTCACAGCAATAGGATAATGAAAACTTAGCAGTTATCTTCTGGTCATGGGATCTCAAATTTCGCATATTTGATTTCAATAACGACTTGTAAAACTCCAATTTTATGCTATTAAGAAACAACTGCTTCAACCTAGTATTTTGTACCCTGTAACTAAGTTAGTTCAAGCTGACATTCCGCTCTCACTGTTTCTTAGTGCAGATAAATGACATAACTGAAAATATTTAAGACTTGTTCAATATTTTTTGAGTCTTGAAAATTGTGTTTGAATTTATCATGTAGTCTTCTTACTCTTTTTTCGTTGATAACCAGTTTGACTTCCACCACCGGGTTTTTTTAATTTTAGCCTCAAGAAGTCTAGTTGTTTTTAAAATAGAACTAGTTGCATTTTAAGCCTTTCAATATGAGCCCAGGTATCGTATGTAAATTGATTTCTTCCTTGTAGCTTAAAGTTCAACTTGTTTGTATATGACACGGAAGATCTGTGCAAAGTCTAAAAGCCTTGCAGTATTTTCAAAAATGTCATAGCCGTTCAAACATCTATTTTCTTGCATGAATGACACAATTTCCTCTATTTACTCTCAAACCTGCCACCTTATTTTGGTGCAGTAGAGTAGGCTACATCAGTGTATTTAGACAGCATTGAGTCAAGATACTCTTGGAATCGTCTGTGAGTAAGGGCTTAAATTCAATATTATTTAGATTCCATTTGTTTCATGAGTAGGGCTGATTTACACAGAGTATCTCCATACAGTATTTACACAGTGAAGAAATACAACTGAGTTCTCAGAACATGTTTGGTGAATATACCAACAAAACCAGATTTTCACTGTAGCGATGCGCTACCCCTTCAGTATTATCAACACTTATTTGTTTATAATTGTTTATTCTAGGCTAAGTGCTTTTTGCTGTTTTGTAAAACTCGTTATGATAAATAAATATCACAGCGAGAGAGAGAAAGGGAACAAAGTACATAGAAGGGATATGCGTGCTCAGCTCCAGGCGTTCTATAATTCTATAAATACTGGTTGCTTACGATCTAAAATTCATTCTAAACCACAGGGACACACACATCACCTCTCTCTCACTCCTATCTTACCAAACTTCTTGTTGTCTTCCTATTCCTTAACTTACTTTCCTTCTGTTGATCCCAACAGCATGGACTACCTCGTTTGTTGTCTGAAGGCTGATCCCTCCAGGAAGAACTTACCTTCCTTCCTTGGTCTGCTGGTTGATCCCGACAGCACGGACTCCTTCATTCGTTGTCCGAAGGTTGATCCCTACAGGATGAACTTACCTTTCGAACTTACCTATCTCCAGGTGGTCTGCCAGCTGATCCCGACAGCACCCTAACTTGCTCGTTGTCTAGAGGCTACGGATGAATCTTTCTTCTAAAAATTTCCATAACGTCATACTGAAGACATATTGTCGAAACCTGATCCTTAACCGATAATCTACATTCCGTTCCTTAAATTCATACAATCTCGACATCCACCATCATATTTGTCAATCGTAATGGGTATTGGTAATTTTAAAGTCTATTGAACTTCCTTAAAATTCTTGAAAAATGTAAGATTTTTTGAGGTCTCCATAAACGATTGCAAGCTGAGTATTGTTCCCTACTATAAATATGTCATTCAGAAATCCATCACGGTCCGGATTATACCGTCCATGTAAATGAGATGGAGGGAGCGTTATAGTCCGCCGGTGAAGCAAGCTGCCGGAGAAATATGGCGGCGACCATGGTACCTCCCTCCACACCGTGCTGCAGTGGCTTTATTATCCTTATAACCAGATTAGCGAAATATAATTTTACAAATAAATTAAAAAACAAAATAATAATTTTAGCATAAATTATTTTAAAAATAGGCCTACATAACATATTATGTTAAACACAGAAAGGTATCATAGTGACTAATATTCATACAAAAAAAGAGTTTTGCATATTACTCTAAACAATTCATTATTTAAGGAAAAACATTGAAGTTAAAATTTGCCATTCATGTAGTAACAAGTTACTATTATTTAATCAAATATATATATTAATACGATAGTATTGGAAGTTATTTGATGTGATCAACACAATAACTTAGTAGCCAGTGTCGGGACAGCGTTCAGTTAACGGCTGTGCGTAGCAGAAACATGTTACATTATTAGTTGTGTTCAACCTGTCACTATGACAAAATTGCTCTTCTTAGACAGAAAAGGTAAATACATTCTTAAGGTTCAACTATTTATCTACAACTTTGCCACTGACATAATGTCTCTGATCAAAAAATAAAAATTTTCCTCGCTCACTAATTTTTTCATGTATTTTTTTCTCATTAATAGTTGATAAAACTTAAACATTTAATAAAAAAAATATGAATGAAATATAACTAACTTGATACTTGGAAAATTTACAATTAACATTTCTGCCAACTTTCACATTTTCCTACATTCAAAGTCAATCAAAAGGTGGTACAAATTAAAGACGGCAAACTAAAATGTTCGCCGCTTACGACCGAGTTTGGTGGATTTTGCCTTACAAAGATGGCAGCATTTTGCCTCACTGGCTGTACGGGCTTATTACTAGTAGTGCTCTCTCCATGTTATTTATATACTCCGTGGATTATACCAGTCTGGGGGCCGGATCTGGCCAGCGGGCAGTCATTTTTCACTGGTTTAGGCTGTGCAAAATACTGTACTCCAGAAATCATATAAAAATAAAATAAATAAACAGTTGTTAATAATAGATCAAGATAAGGGTTAGCTAGAATTAAATTTAATACTTTACTGTACACTAACGTTGGAATTTAATTTGAAATATTTCTTTTCATTTCAGTTCAAACTAAGCACCTTAAAACTGAACAGACATGCTCGGGATAAGTTCCTGCGCCTTGTTGGTGATCGTTATAATGAGGAAACCGATATATTTACAATAGTTACTGATAGGTGTCCACTACGACAACAAAACTACGACTATGCTATGTATCTTCTTACTGCACTTTACCATGAATCCTGGGTAAGGTTCAGTGATTACGTTCTTCATTTGTCAATGGATATAGAAATATTTATGTTTCCTTTTCAAGTGTTAAACTTAATTATAAATAAATCGTCTTTAATTATAAATAAACTTTAAGCTTGACGAGTGAGAAGGAATTATTTAAAAATTATAACAATAAGCCTACACTAATTCTCACACACATACGTTTAACAATTAAACGCTTATCAACGACAAAGTCGTCATCCCTAGTGATACCTGTGCTGCAACTAACACTTATAACTCACTTTTACTGCAAGTTGTCATTGAAACGTGTTTGATATTAAACGTGTATGTGTGAGAATTAGTGTATTATTATTATACTTAAATGTCTTTTAATTAATTGACTGTAAACATAATGAGAAGTTAACCCATCCAGGGAGGAGATGAATAGACAATTGGGGACCATACTGCATGCTTCAATATTTGTTGATAATATGTTGAAGGATGGAAGAAAATGGTAAATAATCACTTCTTTTGTGAAAACGTTATGGGACAGAAGGTAAAGACGAGAGAAAACAACAAAAAGTGTTTAAAGATAGTTCTATACAGCTTCATTCCTGAAGTGATGCATGTGCATAATGCGGGGCGGAGTTGTCTGTAGAAGAGGTTAAAGGTTTTAGTGGGTAATAGCGAGTTCAAGGAGTTGAAGAACATCTAAGAATAAATCATAACAAAAACGAGTCTAGGCGACCTAACATTAAAATCAATCATTAACATTTTATTTCTTATAAATGCTTAGATCAAAACAATATACATTTCAGATGGTGTTCAACATCTGCTGTCATAAGTTAATAATATAGTTGTTGCTTTATTGGTGTGGTAATTCTAGTTCAAACAGTGTTTTCACTATAGAACTTCATAGTTTTTTTATAGAGAAAGAAATGGTTTTGGAATGTCTAATTCTTCTATAGTTCCATTGGACCAATTTGAATAAATGTGGTGTCATTGGAATTCATTCTTTCAGTTTGTTAAAATTTACTTTTAGAAAATTCATATTGGAAAACCAGCTAACTAAACTTACAGATAGACCTAAGGAAAGTTTTTTTAGTTTTCCGTGAGCTAACTGGATAAGGGAATATATTTTGGAATATACTCCGGAAGCGCTTTCCAACTACAATAACATTATTAAAATCAACTTAATAGAATTTAACATTTTGAAACCAAATTAAAACCAACTAAAATTCATTTTTTAATGGTTTTTCATGAAATTTTTGGGTGTTGTTAGTTCAAAATATTGTTAAAAATCATTCCAGCCTAACCTAAAATTAAATTATCGAGTCTGGTAAACCTACTTAGCTGTTACAGCTATTATTGAATAAAATTGGTTGATATAAAAATAAATATAAAAATCGCCTACTGGTTTGTTTTGTTGGTTATGGCTATAAATTTTAACCCTTAAAGCGCTAAGCTAAAGTATGGGCTTCCGCTCATTTAGAGTTAAAAAAATATATATTTATTTTCACAATGTTCTTTTCACAATCTAAATTATGGTTCTTAGGGTAAAGAAGTTCACACGAAAAATACTCAACTAATTTTAAACTTGTTTTAAATATTTTTTAAGAATTAAAAAAATTCAAACTAAAGTACTGAATTATATAAGAACTTATACAAAACTAAAACTTCGGAATGAATATCAGTCAGCTATCAGTACAAACAAACAAGTAACAGCTGAGTGAAACAGATGCGTCTAGAGGCGTTAACCGCTCTGAGAAAGCTTGCGATAGTAGACTCATTTGCTCTGGCAACAGAACACAAACCGATAAGGCGTCACAGACATTGCTTATATTTTTTATTTGGTCTAAACATACTCAAAGAAAATCACTCTGCACTCTATTGGAAGTTTCGTGAACTATGGAATCATCTAAGCGTGTATTTGCGTTTAAAGGCGCTACCCGCGCTTAGATACTGGGTTGTGCCGCGTCTAAAGGCGCTAGCCGCCCATTAAGGGTTAAAATATTTGGTAGACCTATTTGCTTATTTTGTAAAAAAATCCAGAACTTTGTTCAAAAGTATGTATACTTGTTATAGTTTTAAACAAACAACGAAGCTAATAGGTTTGTCTTCTTTTTGAAACTGAGCTTGCAACTCGGTAATAATAATGTAGATTAAAAACGATACAGTGGCCAAGTAGTAGTAAGTAAAGTGAAATACAGTAGGACCCCAATTATTAAGGGTTTACTTAACCGGAACCCAAGTTAACCGCAACGATATTATTTGTGTAAAAAAAAAACCATCTCTAAATCAATTAACACTAGTATGAGAAAAGTCGCATAGTACTGGATGGAGGCACTGTTACTACAACAGTGAGCATGAGTAGGGTGAGTCACATGCTGTGCCACTTTCACTATTCACTGTCTGCCCTCCCCTCCCCCCAATTAATATTCTTAATATTCTACATTTCCGCTCTTTACAGTTTTAGTTTGATGCGTTTCGCGGCGGCAGTGTTGTTTTGAGTTTTGCAAATTAATTTTTATTTAGTGTCTTATTAGCAATTTATTGTTAGTGTTTTCATGTTAGGCCTACTGTAGATAGAGCGTTTTAAAGTGTAAATTAGTGCGTAAATAAAATTTTTTAGTGTCTTTCACTGACACTTTCAAAGGCGTATAAGCTGTCGTATGTACAGTATTGAAATTTTTAGTCTGCAATATCTGATTATTATACAGTAGTTTGATTATTAAGAACATTTATTTCTTTGTACTGTAGTTTAATTTTACTCGGAATCTAAATTATATTGATTATACGGATAACCACCACCCCCTTTATTTCGGATAAACGAGGTTCTACTGTATATATTATTTCCTTGCTTTTCATAATACATTATTTAAAAAAATTACTTTTACCCTTTCATCAATAAATTTAGTCATCTTAAAAATATTTTAACTTACCTGTAAAAAATGTTACCTGTTACATCGAATTTAGTTTGTATTGATCAAAAAGCGCATGAGCAGATACAAAATGGATGTTTTGACCACTAGGCTAAGATTTATTTTTATGATTTTAAATTGTGGTTCTGCATTTTTCTAACATATGCAGTTTATATGAATATAAATTAAGAATATTGCATTATTATTATTTTTATTGTTTATAATCAATGGTCATAACAGAGAAATAAATTAACAAATAATATTTTAAAAGCAGAAAGTTAATTTCAAAGTAAGTCACATTTGTTAAGCAGACAGTTTTAAATTATTTAAATGGGAAAGGACAGTATAATTGTAAAGTATAGAACAGTTTAAAAGATAATGTTTACAAGTTTAAAGAGTGTTCGGTTTGAGTTGACATGATGCACATTGGGGTACACCTTGATAAAAGCTTCCAGAATGTTCGAGAAAGATCTAGAAACATTAGCGGAAGTTAAGCTTGGCGCCTATGAAAAAAATCGCATTTCTTTACTTCAGTTCTTAGAGAGACTCATAAGGTAGCAGACGCACGTTAAAGATGGAGAGGTGTTTTTTAATAGTATAATTTGAATTTTTTGAGTTTTAAGTTGATTCGACATAGTTAAAATATCAGTCAGTGTACTGATATTCATCGATGGAGTGAATTTTGGTAGAAAAATTGATTTTCTATGAGTTAAGTTAAAAAGTGGTCAGTCTGCGTTGAAAATACGTTTGAAAACGTATGTTTTTGATATTGAAGGATGTGGAAAATCAAGGTATGAGTTAAGTAAGACTGCGTTTTAATCAATTTGGAGAGTCGTCAAAATTTATAAAAGTGATAAATTTTAAAATAAAACAACGAACTGTAAACAAGTGCGACGTCCTATAGACGATAACCGAACTGCGTATAAAAAATCTTGCAAGTATTAGATATAAGTATATTTAAATTTTTGATACTGTCTGCTCCTTTTAATTTTTTTTTTTATTCAGAAAATTAAATTATTAACATAGTAAATTTTAATGTTCATACGATTGAATATGTTAATATGTTTCATTAAAATCTTAAAGTCAGTCATTATGTGAGTCGATTTCTTTTGTTTTGCATCCACAGTTCAATTCCCAAAGTACTTATACAGTGATCGAATAATTTCTATAAAAATAATATTGGTTAACCACGTATAACAGTGCGGATAGGATTTTAGCGGAATGGTAAGGTGAGCTATGTCTGTTATGTGACGTCACAATCATATGGTCTGGCGAGCTGTTTTGTTGAGAACTGGGCCAGTATGTTACAGGTGTTTCATTGAAAAATGAAAATTGAATATATTATCATGTGTTATGGAGGATTGTTTATAAAATAACTAGCAGATTTTGAAGTTAAGAATTTAAATAATTTTATTTAAGCTTTCAATTGAAATAATCACATTTTATAAATAATAATTAACAGTTGATGAATATAAACACATTCTATATAATTTTTAATAATTAGCAAGTTCTTTAAAATTTTTTACTTAAAAATTTTGGCTAGTCGGGACAAAAATTTGTTTAAATAATTAACCATTTTACGTTTTTGTAACGAACCTCTAACGTTGCAAATTTCATGTCACACCCTGTTTTCATATCCATTGTAGTTTTTGTATAAAAAAGAGTACAAAATTTTGTACTCAAAATTGTCATCTTGTCAAATGTTGATTCTAGTGGATGAGTAGATGAACTCGCTTCGTTATTTCAGAATTATAAAATTATTGGGATTTAAAATATGTTTTCCATTTTACCTGTTTTTGTAATAGCAAAACTTATTTCTTTTTATCATTTTCAGCTTGTTGAAGGCTGGGAGAATGAAAAGACATTGGACGACATGGAGTGCTTTGAATGGGAACATAATCTATCTTATCAGAATGTGTCTAATTTGTTGCAAGCCCAAGATCCAAACTTGGACTTAAAGAATCTGCCGGAGGTGTTGAGGCATAAAACCGAACAGTATAAAGTGGCCATAGAAAACGTGTTCAATAAAGGTATCTAATTTGGTTTGAATGAATATATAAACTATTTTAATATGATTTGTGATACGGTTTTATTAATTCAGAGGAAGTTAACATTTCTGCAAAATAACAAACCGGATTTATTTTATCGGAAAGAAGAATTTTATTTCCTTAATTATATATTTAATTTATTTAATAAATTTGAAACAAAATATGTTAAAAGATAAATTTAATGATAAATGTTTAACTTATATAGAGTTTATTGTGTTGCCTTTGGACTGTTTATTATAACGTTATAATTACCTTGTATTAGTTGTCTTCAGTCCTTAATTGTAGAATACTAGTGGCTTGTAGGGGCTAAAGCCCCTAATTTATGTTCAGTTACTGATACATAACGTGAAATAAACTATGTAGTCATTTGGAAAACTTTATTTATTAGAACAACAAAGTATTATAGCAAAACATCTTTGAAAACAATATTTTTTGTGTAATATCCACAGTTGTCCTTTCCCTATTCACTGGTCTTTTTGATGACTACTTTTACATCTTGAGGTGTTTTACTCGGCTAAAGGCCACATATATAGCTTTCCGTGTGTGCTAAATAAATGCCGATTTTGTCAAAGGTTTGACCCTGAGCTTTATTAAGCGTTACAGCAAATGATATCCGTATTGGAAATTGTACTCTTGTCATATGGAAAGGAACCCATATTCATGTTTCTTATAAGCATAACAAATTGTACCACATTTTAACTTAAGTCTATGAGGTGGCATTCCTGAAGGAGTTAAAGAATTTATATACTCAAATGGGATGTTTAATTCCTCGCTTGGATCATCTGATATCACTTCATCCACCCTGCAATAATCTTTGAAATCACCTTCAGTTAAATTTAAAACATCTTCGTTAATTCTATCACAGTTTTCATTCAAAGGACAGACTATTACATGATTGCAATATTGTCTAGCAATCTCCTCATTTATTGAGTTGCCAAAGACATGCTTGATCAGTAAATCCTCTGAAATTATATAATTTCAGGTATGTTAATAGAATCTGATCCTCTGTCACTTATTAATGTTCCATTGACTATTTGAAGAAGCCAATTAAAAAATAAATTTCGCCATCATTTGCGCGCATATTTTTTCCAAATGGATGAGTGTAATGTATTTCCAAACTCTGCTTCTTTGAATGCAAGATTAAATTATTTGTATTCTACCAGACAACGGTACCACAGGCAAAATCTGCCTAAAATCACCACAAAAAAGGACTACTATACCAACCATGTGCATTTGTCCATATACTGGGTCCAAACAATTCATTACATCTTTTAGGAGATGGTTTATACAATCAAAAGCTGCAGCAGGCACCATAGACGACTCGTCTATTTTAATAATTATAGAAGCTTTTCTGAGAATAGTAGCTTTGTTGAAATTAGCCTTGATTGATGAGACCTATGAGGGTAGCATGGGTACAGGAAGGCCAAGTAAACAGTGTAGTGTAGTGCCTCAGTCTAAAAGCAATGCTGCTATCCCAGTCGAAGCACCTGCTAAGGCAATTTGGCCTCGACCTCGGATTATTTTCAAAATACATGAGCAAATGAAAGTCTTTCCAAATCCCCCAGCAGCTTCTAAAAAGAATAGTTTCTCTTCCGTATCCCCAGATATTGCATTTAAGATTCGATCCACGGCTATCTTTTGTTCAAAATTAAGCTTATGGTACATCTATATGCAAAAAGCAGCTTGTTCCTGTAGATTGTATGTGGGGTTTTCAATCGCGACTTCAGGTGGAACTGGTAGGCCGAGAGTAGCACAGTTGAATCCGTTTTCTCTCTGAATATTCTGGATTTTTTGTAATGATGCCATTTCTGCTTCATGAGGATCAATGTCATTCATATCTTCGGTTAGTTTCTCTTTGATGGTAGTCCGTAATGTTAAAGGTGACGTTGGTTCACAGAAACAGCAAATGAATGCAAATAATTGCCTGAGCTGATGTGGCATTTGTATATTTTGTAATTCCTCCAAGCAACGCAACGGTGCCATTCTTGATAGTTTTGAAGGAGCCCACATGATAAAACTGCCTCTTTAAAAGTATCATATGTTGTACCATTGTAGTGCTGTAAATCCTCAAACGATGTAGCACCCTTAACATGAAGTAACAATATGCGTAAATAAAACCTATTTGATTCATTAGATGCCACATTATACATCCTTCCTATAACTTTACCACCCTCTCTCTGTCGAGGCATTCACGCATTACCCGCAAACCGATAATGTTGCGAAATTTCATCGTATAAATACTGGCGGGCAGTTGATTCGCGGTTGTTTAAATCAAACCATGCTGTGAGAGTTGTATGCTTTTCTTCAGATGAATTGAGCGCAGCCTGTTCATTTCGTTGTTGGAAATAGAGTCGCCAAATGCTCTCATGAGAACTTACATATCGCATATTTGAACAACTTTTAGTTCTATCGTAGACTATTGCATCGTTAGGTTGATTAACATTACTTACAAATTATATGCATGCAAAATCATAACCTTTATGTACATGGTACTTAAATAAATACATTACAGAACGAACTGTGGAAAAAATTTCTACATTAATGTGCGTATTATACTTAAGTTAACACGCTTGGTGGATACCGCCTTTTCTTGCAACTATTCCATTATTTTTTCGGCGGTAGTTGGTTTATCCATTGTTATTTTCTATAGTTTCATCTAGAAACTCTTTTGGGTATTTCTTAGTGCAACAATTTTTTTTCATGAAAGGAGATTTATTATTGCGTTGACCACATGGTCCGTGTATCATATTCCTTACGACAATATTATGAAGTGTAGGGTAGGAAATTCTTGTGGATTTGGTAGTTCGGCACAGACTCATTGGTCAATTTGAGCTGGTTTTTGGAACTTTGATCCTTCATCAAGAATCAATAGCATATGGCAATGTGGCAGGATTGTTTGTTTTGTTTCGTCAGTGTTTAATTCAGAGTTGATTTGTGTTCCACAGGTTCTAAATTGAATAACTTTAGAAATATTTAATCGAGTTCAATAAAATTTGAACCACATATAGAAAACATACCTATAATAATAATATTAAAAAATCAGATTGTTACAACAAATTTTAATACCTTTACTGATTAGGCCTATAAAAATTACTTTCCGATATCTTTATTTGGTGAAAAATTGTAATTTAAAAATATTTAACAGATTTTAATAAAATTTGAACCACATATAGAAAACATACATCTATAATAATAATATAAAAAATCAGATTGTTACAACAAATTTTAATATCTTTATTAATTAGGCCTATAAAAATAACTTTCCGATATCTTTATTCGGTGAAAAATTGTTTGTTCATGTCTTCAGTAAAAA
>JAGFPH010001360.1:283427-296262 GCA_018207615.1 Philaenus spumarius
TGTTCATGTCTTCAGTAAAAATTGAATAACTTTAATAATATTTAACAGATTATAATAAAATTTGAACCACATATAGAAAACACATCTATAATAATAAAATGAAAAAATCAGATTGTTGCAACAAATTTTAATACCTTTACTGATTAGGCCTATAAAAATTAGTATTTCAAATTCGTCAAATGGTGAACAATATTTTTTTTTATTATATATTATTTGACTTTTATTTGAATTATGTATTTTGTTGTGAATGTAATAAGTTATAGAGAATTTTATTGTGAATCCAAATTTTTTTAAATATTTAAAAAATCGAATATATAGATAAAATGTACATTTTTAAAATGTATTGTAAATTTTGTTTGCAAAGTATATACGTTTTCGATACTAAAACTTTTATCACAATAATTTATAAATAAAGCAATTAAAATATATCGTATCTTGATGATTTTTTCACGGAATGTGTGTAATAATATACTCTGTTAATTAATACACCACGCCACTTCAGTGTGTAACCCGTCTTCCCGTCTTACTCGCCAATTTGCATTACGTCTGTCCGCTACATTTCTGAACACTCTCCCACGTCTTGCTGGTCTTCCCCCAGTTGATAACATGATAGAATTTATGCAAAATATGAAGAAAATTATAATTAATGTATGAAAAGTTAATGGAACAGCCATACAACCGTAAAAAAATCACACTTATAAGGTTTCTCTTCTATGTGTGTGTGTCAACGTTTATCTTTTATAGGTTAATAAGTAGCACATTTTATTTAACAATATAATTTACATTAACTAACTGTCATATTATTTTACAGAACAGCTGTTTTATTGTTTTAATTTATTTATTTAATACCAAATGTTTTAATGTAAACTACAGAACAGCTGTTTTATGTTTTTAATGTATTTATTTAATACCAAATGTTTTAATCTAAACAAAACAGATGTTTTTAAATTCTCATGCATTTCTTATGGGCATTTTTCGTTTTTCAGGGACCTCAAAAACCCCTTAGTTTTAAATTTTAGAAAAAACTTTTATTTTTCCCTCGTTCCTTGAATCGATGCCTTTAATTTGATACTTGATACCTCTCCCATCATCCTCCGATTTACCTAATTCCCACAATTTTGAATCTAAAAATTTCGCTTACAGAATTATATATAAGAATAGCTACAGCGCTGATTCGCTGAACACTGTCGGCTTCGTCAGGTTTGTACTAACACACACAAAATCAGAGTAAAACTCGTCATATAAATTTAATCAAAATGTTTGTGGCCACATTACGTCGTTCATGTCCAGCTGCAGGTAGGACACTAGATGTGGACAGAGGTTATCAGTATGTTCTGATAATTAAGTTGAAAGTTTGAATGAATGGTGGATCTATTTGTTTTGTTATGTTTGCTTGACTTTGTAGTGCAGTCATTGAAGCGAAAAATAGGGTCTTACCTCCGAATTTTTTTACTGTGAACCGATTTGCATGAAATTTTGGAATTAGGCTCATCTTACCCTTAAATTCAAAAGTGAAAATGATCTGAGCTCCGCCTATTATTTTTAAGGGGTGTAAACAACCCCTTAATGGAAAAATTGACATTGAGCCATTTTATCGCTAGAAAACGTGTTTAATATTAAGGGGTGAAATTGTAAAGTGTTTTCTGACACAATTACCTCATATTAAAATCATTTTCAATTCTTTGAAAACCTTACAAACCTTGCAAACAACCCCTAAATTGAAAAAATCACAAAAAATTACTTTGGTATGACATAAAAAGATTTAAGTATAGAGTAAATAATATTTTATGTTCTCTATCTTAATTATCGAATTTTTAACCCCCTTTCGACCCTTAAAAACAACCCCTTGATATATTTTTTTTTTAATTGCTTTTGATGAAATGAAAATGATTTAAATGTTATTCCACATTCACAAAAAAGATTATCATATTCTCAAGCTTTTCAACCCTTAAAACTACCCCTAAATTAAAACAGTAAATATATATATGATTACACATTTAAAAATAATTTAATTACAGAGTAAGAAATCACCATTTATTGAATAAAATGTAAACTTACAAGTTGTCTAAAACTGTACCAGATTGAATTAGTAATACATTTAAAAAAATACTGCAACAAGAGCATGGCAATGCATTAAAAACCATAAAAAACCCATAGTCATAATTTTAATTCAATTTTATAAAAAAAACATTATCCTTCATGACTCAATGTCGGAGTCACTGTCATCTTCTTCGGGCTGAATTGGAGGGCTATTCTGGCAGTTATCTCCACTGCACGTTCCACAAGTAGTATTGCAAAACAGACCAACTCTTCTGCATCCGCAACCTTTTTTGCAGTTGCAAAAAATCATTTTCAGTAGTTCTTGTGGTGCAGGTGGATCTACAGATTTAATTGGACCTTCATTCATGACCCACCCCCAATCCGTTGGATGAATGTTTTTGTTGCCAAGCCAAATCTGTGTTTGAAGATAAACCCTCTTAGTATGCTCATTTATGGCACCAACGGTTAGAACTAAGGATGATAATTTTACGGCAGTGTTTTTCGTAGCAGCTTTAACAAAACTTTCAAAGCGCATCTTTTCGAGATATTCTGATAAGTTTTCTATTCGACTCAACTTATTTGGTTGTATGTCTTTAGCAAGTCCATATAAACATACCATGCAATATCTACCAGCCTCTAAAATATCTTCGAGTTCAGATGTATTATTATTCAAAAATATCTGTGCCTTATTTCTCAAATCTTGCCTTCGTTCTAAAAGATCCATGAATTTTTTTTGCCTTTATTATATGCCGCCGAAGTTGAGTAACACCCAGTGAAAGAATGTGCAAAAAGAATATATTAAATATATTTATTCTTTAAATATATTAAATAAATAAATATTGTGCACGTGTTAAAATATTACATTAAACACGTGCTCATTCCTTTGCAGGCGGAAATATACTGGTCACATTGTATAGCATATATATTTAAGAAATTCGAAACGAATAAACGGAGCACGCACAGCTGATCAACTGGCTTTTTCGTGGTTGGCCCCTCCGAGCAATACACATACTTACCTTCACTCAAATATACATATATGAACGTTGGTATGTATATACATAAGACAATAGTTTTGGGTCTCTATTACTGTGTACTTTCACTTTGCTCCAAATATTCACACTCCGAAATTTTCAGTTTACTAAATAGAAAAAAATACGACTAGTTTTTGGACCATAACTCCTTCAATTTTGATGCTATCACAACTTATAAAAAAACATTTTAAAGGTAATTAAAAGAGCTACAATTTTGTTCATTACAATATATAGTGAACAATCTTTTATTTTAAAACGGTGAAGGGTCAAAGGGCTCAAGAGAGACTGTGATTGCGCTCAAAAATATTTTGTCAGAAAAAAACCTACATTTTTTATCATTATACTTTTGTACGTATCTTTCATCATTTTTGAGATATTATGAAAAGAAGATGTTTTTTTTTTAAATTCGAAAATTTTTTCTCCTCTTAAAATCGTGATTTTTTTTGAAAAATATGTGTCCTAAAGCAGCCAAACTGCTAGAATCCATCAAACTCTTTATATTAAAGTTAATTCTAGACGGAATATGATTAATTTTAATTTTGATGGAAATGGCACTTATGAAACCCTTTGATTTAAAAGAAAAAAACATTAGATGTTCCTCTTATTTGCAATACAGCTCACTCATTTTACGTGCAAAAGACTTTTAACAGTGCTCATTTTAAAGCTTATTGCAAGCACTACAAAACCATTAGAATGCATAAAATGTATCTGCTCGCCGCTAGATGGCATTGAACACATAGATTAAATTTCAGACAAAATAAAAACGGCTTTGATCTTTAATATCTCGCTTAATATTGCACTTAGAACACTTTATAAAAAAACAATTTGTTCAGTTTTTTTACCTGCTACAATTTTGTTCATTATAAAATTTTCGTTAAAATGCATATTTTTGGAGATATTGGCAAAAAACCGATGAAAAACGTGAAAAAATTCCAATTTCAAAAAAAATTTTCAATTGCCAATAACTTGAAAAGTATTGGGTTTTTTGAAAAACTTTATAGAAGATTTTTGCTTAAAATTAGGCCTTCTATCGATATCTGAGGTTATTTTGAAAAAAAAATTACACCACCGAGAAGGGGTGGCAACCACCCCCAGGGTGGGTGCGGAGTTCAGATCATTTTCACTTTTGAAGTTAAGGGTAAGATGAGCCTAATTCATAAATTTCATGCAAATCGGTTCACAGTAAAAAAATTCGGAGCAATAACGCTTCAATGACTGCACTATTGGCGATTATGTCGTATATAGGGTTGGAAGAGAAGTTCAACTTGTTGTTCAACATGTTATCTGGATTATTTTTGTACTCTTTATATATCTGTAATTCTTCCAGTATATCCATTGTAGTCCCTTTATTAACTTTGTGTAGAATTTGTAAATTAGTGTTTATGTTGGTGTAATTATGGTTCTCATTAATTTTAAGTGTTCTGCGTAATTTGAGCTCTGTCTGTTATTTTTATTTACGACTAGGGATATGTTCCTTGAATCTGGTTTTGAACGAGCGTCCTGTTTGGCCTATATATATTTTATCACAGTCATCACAAGATAGCTTATATATTCCACTATTTGTAAATTTGTCTTTGGTGTTATTTGGCTTGGTTTGTAGAAAATTACTCAAATTATTTGAAGCTCGATGAGCGATTTTATATCCATGTCTGCGGAAAATGTTGCTGATAGGACGATCTAGAATTCGGTTAAATTTCATAGGGATGTATTTAGGTTTTTCGATACATTCTGGTATAATGGCAGAAATCTTCCTCAATGAAATGTGTCATGTGTTCGTGTATGTGTTAGTACAAGCCTGACGAAGCCGACAGTGTTCGGCAAAACATCGCTGTAGCTATATTCTACAATTACGGACTGAAGACAACTAATACAAGGTAATTAAAATGTTTAACGTTAAAATAAAAATTTGCCCCAAAAATTATTTTATATAATGTAAAATTTGGTACTAAATTTTTGGCTCAAACCAGGGGTGCCCACAGTGGGGGGGGGGGGGGGGGGGGAAAAAAGTGGGGGAAAAACAAAAATAAAAAGCAGGGTACCTCAAAATAAAATGTATAGTTTGTTGTAAGTGGAGAGTAAAAGCGCAGTCACTATTTAACTTTCACCTGTACCATTGATCATAGAATAAAATGGACTGGACATTGCCGGGAACGTATAGAAAGCCGAAACGGCTCGGAGTGACGCTAAAATTGTGTTGCGCGTGTTTCAAATACACTGTTGTTTTGAACACTTACAACACTCTGATTCCTTTGAATTTTTACACACTGACAGAATATTATTGTGGGATGATAATGGTATAAAAATTATTAATTAAAAAAAATCTTTAAAGGTATAAATAAATTACCAAAGCTAGGACTTAATATGGAACTTTAAATTGTGACATGAAAAAGTTGTTCTATGAGGAACTTTTTTGTTTTTTGGTCAAAGACGAGGAGTAAGCGTAAAGGTTTGAGCCAATAAGTTAAATTTTATGAAACACATTTTTCAATAAATTAACTCAAATAGTTTAGTTTTTACAACAGGTTAAAGATATGATTAAGTGCTCGCCAGAATCTCGCTCAATTCTCACGGCGCTCGCCGACCATATTGTTATAGTACTCACACACGATTTATTGTCTCTAAGGCTTTGTTAGTTACTTACATAGCTTTAGTAATAAATTTTAGCTGTTTTTCCCCGTTAATACAAAAATTTATTTTCATTAACCATCCAAAGATTAAAGGTAAAATGATTTAGAATGTTGTATGATTGTATGATGCTAATGATTTATTTTAAATCTAAACATTGTCTATCATATAATCAACAAGGCTTAGCAAACTATATAAAATGACATTTAAGTGTATTAACATTACGTTATTATACTGTGTAGAAATCAATAAATAATACGGTACCTCTTCATAATATAAAATCGTAACGCATAATAACGAAAAACGAAGTATGTAACATGTAACAAACAATGACAACATCAACATGGGTTAGCAAACTATATATCATGACAATTATTACTAAGCCGTGTATTAATATTACGTCATTATACTGTATAGAAGTGAATAAATAAAGCCTCTTTATTGTAGGAAAAAGTAACGCATAATTACGAATTACAAAGTATATAACAAGTACAAATAAAAAGCTATAACTTTATCGATATGTTTCTTTTACTTGATAAATAAAAGTCTACTGGCCTAAGAAAGTGACTACTTTTGTCAAGTGATTCCTTTATATAAATAAAGAAGGTGATTATTTTTTTAAATAAAGAAAATCTTGAAAAATGTGCATAATAAGTTTCGCAGAGCCAGTGCGAAGGCGAGTGAATGAGCACTGAACGGCCGCTGATGCTCGGGACCACAGAATTAAATAGACTGGTTATGCCATAACCCTGTACATTGGGGGAATTGAATTTAGGTCGGCCATCTTGAGTGAGGATAGAAACGTCGAGCGAGCCTAGAGAGGTGTGACATTTTCAGTGCGCCCTATTCATTTACACAGTGGTTTCAATTGCTGAAAATGCTCGAAAATCTTTGAAATCTGACAAACTCACAGTTTAATAGTGTGGGACGCTAATGGTGTGTTCACAATTTAAAAATAAAAATGGTTTGGCACTTTAAACATAGAATAAATTTCAAACTTTTTTATACTTTTTAAATCGTGACATCAAAAGTTGCATTGGGAGAAATTTTTTTGTTTTTAGGGCAGGTGCGTCATGTAAGCAAGAGAAATGTAGCTGAAAAGCTACTTTTTCCAAAAAGAATTTTAGGAAAAATTAACTATTGTAGTTTCTATCATACAACAGTTAAAACACGAGCTTCGTTTCACGGGTAGTGTGGCAACATGTACGGGCTGCTGGCCGGCGGCTCGCGACTTGCATCCACCATTTTGTGTGAGTATTTGACTCTAAAACAGGCTTCACTTTTGCGTTCGACTTGTCCAGTCTATTTAATTCGCTGCTCGGGACTATGGGACTCATGGCCGGCCGCCATTTTGGTAACATCAAACTCTGCGCCCAGCGGTACACTCGCTGAAGCCCAGTCAATATTTTTTGTATAACTAGTTAATTGTTTTGTTTTCATTATTCGTAACTATTACTGAAAAATTGTAATTATGCACTTTAAAAAATATATTTTCAAAAATCATTTTTTCATTACAGTATTGTTATCGTTAAATTAGTAGTAATATTTAACTAGTTTTGTGTGTAAATGTTGTAAATAGTATACCTTGTGGTACTTAACCATTAAGTAAATTTATTCTTTAATCATTATCTCTTGTTTGTACCCTACAGGGAGTTACTGCACACCTTTTTAGAAAGACTGGACTCAATATTTTTTTGTATAACTAGTTTGTTGTTTGTTTATTGATTACAACTGCCGGAAAATTGTAATCAGTCAATTTCCAAGATAATACTTAGTTTTTATGTGTTTTTGTGGTGGTTGGAAATAAATTCATTATTTTCAGTTTCAAATAGAAAATGTACCAGAAATTGTTCTATTTTTAGCTTTATTTTATTCTATTTGTACGGTAATAAAAGCGTGTTTCAATGGCATTTGGTTTTTATTTTAACTAACTTTTATGGGGGGGGGGATTACAAATTGTGGGGGGGGGGGGTAGCAAGTGGGGGGGGGGGGGGTCAGAAAGCGGGGGGGGGGGGGCACCCCTGGCTTAAACAAATATATTTGATGCTGACTGATGACAACAATTTTTGTTGAAATAATAATTAATATATGTTTAACTGTTTTATTTTTTTCAGGAGAAGATTATGAATCATTACAGCAATATAAGGAGTCGTCAAAGAATTTACTTTTAGCTAGTTAATATGTGTATTGTAATAAAAGACATGTTTAGTTATATAGAATGCATTAGTTTTATTGTATATTCAATCCTTTTCTTTGTGTGGGCTGGAAGAAGTGCCTTTATAAGAAATTGTAATGTAATAATCTTTACTTAATCTTCTACAATACAATTTCTGCCTGAATTTTACAAAATAATATTTAATGAATTTTACTCTATTTTATTTTTCTCACTGAGACCCTCTCTGGAGTCTTGACGCTTGAAGGCGCCTTTACTTTATTTGTAGCACCCTTTTTAAATACTTTAAACTATCATGCAAATAAATATTTAAAACACTGCAGGAACTAACTTATAATTAATTAAAAAAGAGATTAGTTCAAAATCTCTTTAATATATTTAAAATAATATATTTGTTTATAAATATATTTTAAATATGGTACTATACAAACAAGTATATTTAATATAAAATATTTAAAACAATTTGTTTTATATTTTAAATAATGTTACATTTCCTGACCTTGGGCTTGTCTGAATCCTTTCTGACAAGAATTGCATTGCAAGTTTTTCACTGTAATTTTCTATAACTCTTGTTTTCACCAGATGGATTTTCTTTTAGTAGCTGGATTATTGTTTCTAGTACCACCTGAAGATGTGTGCAACTAGAATTATATTCATCGATTTAAAACCGAAAGGTTACAAAAAGATTTTATAAGGTGACTAGTGGACCCGGCAATGCTTCGCTATTGCTTAATGTGAAACTTTGAAAGCCTGTAATTCGTATTCCGTGTAATTCGTATCCCGCGTAATTCAACATCCTGTAATTCGTATCCCGTGTAATTCAACATAGGCCTAATGATTGTTACACATAATTAATAAAACAACTGATTTGAATCAAAAGTTTAATACAATTTTAGGT
Organism: Philaenus spumarius; assembly: GCA_018207615.1. NCBI lineage: Eukaryota > Metazoa > Arthropoda > Insecta > Hemiptera > Aphrophoridae > Philaenus > Philaenus spumarius. The sequence goes on from JAGFPH010001360.1 coordinate 292,195, forward strand.
TAGGCCTTTAAAACCTATGAAATATAATAATTCAAACATCTAATATTACAATTATTTAACATTATATTATTGCTACACATTATAAATAAAACAGTTTATTTGGAACAAAGGTTTAACACAATTTTAGGTTAGGCCTATTATTATAAAATCAACAAACTTTTTTTGAAAGAGTTTGGAATTATCACCATAGTAACCAGAATAACACATTAATAAATACGAATCAGCTGTTTCATCTTTTATATGGCTGCTTATGGGAGGGATGAATTTTCGCATTTTCTACCCTTTAAATTCAAAATTTTGAAAAATCCTTTCTTAGTACGCCTCTACATTATTGGACGGATGTACCTTCCAAATTTCAAGTCTCTAGCTTTAATAGAATCGGCTCTGCGTTGATCATCAGTCAGGACATTGCATTTTATATAAGAGATAAGAGTTACAAAAATAGGATGATGGAATTTCATTCAAGTGTTAATAATAATGTTTTGTAAGTTAAAAACAATAATATGTGAATTCATCTTTAAAATTGTTAAAATATTAAATTTTATTTTATTTAAAACTAGTTATAATAATTAATTCACTTTAAAAAACAAAAATCTTACTAAAAAAATAAACTAACCTCAAACCTGTTGTTTGTTTACATTCACATATTACTCTCCTCTGTTCTCTATGGATATCATCTTTGGTTTTATCTATACTCTATGAGACCTACGTTGCAACATAGATGTTTTAAGCCTTTCATCCATGCTACAATTTCGGCGGCCAATCGTACACAATGCGCGAGAATATAACCAAGATGACGCCATCTTATTCAATTTGAACATTTCACAGTTATCCAAATGAATCTACTATTTTAATAAATTTTCTCGGTCGTGGGACGTCTGACTAGATTAGTACTCACTAGGCTTCATTGCGGTAAATAAATAAAAGTTAAGACATTGTGGTGAACAACTTTAAACTTTTACTCAATCATCATCAAATTAATTTTACAAAAAAAAAAAAAAAAAATGACAAAACATGCACAAAATATAATCATTGTTAATTATTTTCAAAGAGACACAATTTAATTTAAAGTACTAATTCAAATTTATAACTCCACCAGCAGACCAAAAGTTTAGTACAAAAATTTAAGTTAATTAATTTATCAAATGTCTTCCGCAGTGTTCAATTTAAAAAAAGTTTATGTATTGTTCTAAATACTAATACTTGCGGTTTATATGTCAGTAGGCCCAATTACACAGTTTTTTAGTTTCACTTAAACTCTTTTAAAAATTTTATTACTCCATATTGTAGAGCTTGTGGCGTGGCAAATCCTATCTTCTCCAATCTCCTTAACCCTGTAAATGACAGACTGCACTTTGGGACGCTCTCTCGGGCGTAGAACGCAACAAGCTCGAATAATAGCGAGAATTTGCATAAATTTGCATATTCCGTTATTTAATACACTTAAAATCATCCAATTGTAATAAAACCAGCACTGTTGGAAAGCTAATCAATTAAACTTTAATTTTTGTATTTAAAACTTTTTCGTAAAACGAATATTTACATATGCAATCTTTGATTTAAAATTGTAGTATGTAAAGTAGCTGTTTTATGAGCTAAGTCGCGTCTTTGAGAAGGTAAAAGTTAGTCATTTTCAACGGTCTGCAACTTCTCACAGATGTCAATTAACACAAAGATCATCATATCATTGAATTCATCAGACCTTTATCTTTCAAGTGGTGTCTAGATATCAGCTGTAGCTGTATTAGGTTGCGAGATATCGAATTTACAATAAAGGCTTGTCATTGGTCAAAGATCGGGCCAATTAGCAAACATTTTTTAAATCGATTTTTACTATGAGAAATCGATTTATTCCTAAGATGTTTAATATGCCATTTTAAAGAGAAAATTATAAAGTACGGTATTAGTCTATGTTCCGTTCAAATAATTTAGTGATATTATATTGGCACGGACTGGCATAAAGAATGACAATTTTATCAAGGATTATCGCCATTTTCCAAGCCATTCTGAAAGCCTTCACGTGTAAGCTTTATTTCCACTTGATATTTTAGTGAATTGAAAGTGTTTATAGTTTACTGTCTTATATAACTGTCTTATATTATGCTACAGTTATAAATAAATAATTGTAGAATGTGTTATTGTGTTTTTTAGTGAAATTATGTTTATAAAGTGTTGTGAAATAAGTTCTAATAAATAGCAGAGTTGTTTCATTTTTGTTTGGTAGCCTAATAGCCTAGACTATTATAATCTACCTGCAAAAAATGAAACAACACTGCTATTTATTATTTAAGTACACAAATTTTATTTCTTTTCATTTTACATTTAGTTTAGCTATTTATACTTGTTACAAAGATATATATATTGGGTTTTAGACATAATACTAATATTTAGCAATGTGCCTAACCGTAAAAATCGTGGAAAGTTTATATATTTGTGTTCGTTCTGTTGTATCTGATTAGAAAATGTAAGGTTTTTTATAATTTCCAATCTTACAGTTCAATTCTATCATTTATTCTCTACAATTTGGTATAATAAAATTTCATTTTGGAGTAAAAGATATATGGGCCTATTCGTTTTGAAAATAGGCATGTTTTATTAGCGTTTTTTGTAGTTTGAACATAAAAATTGGTATTTTCAACTAAATAATTTTGAAATTGAAATATTATTACACATTTCTCTTTATAGCTATTTTCTACAACTGTTGCATATTTTGAAAAACAGTACAAAAATATTTCTCCAATATTATACAACTTTGATTATAGGATTTTTGGTAAAAATCGTGGAAAGATTATATATTTTTGTTCGTTCTGTTGTATCTGATTAGAAAATGTAAGGTTTTTTGTAATTTCCAATCTTACAGTTCAATTCTATCATTTATTCTGTACAATTTGGTATAATAAAATTTTATTTTGGAGTAAAAAATATATACTCCTATTTGTTTTGAAAATAGGCCTATTTTTTTAGCGTTTTTGTAGTTGGAACATAAAAATTGTTATTTTCAAATGAAAAGTTTTGAAATTGAAATATATTTTTACACATTTATATTTAGAACTAAATTACAAAACTTTTGTATATTTTGAATAAAATTACAAAAATTTTTTACTATTTTTTATTTAGGCATAAAGTTGGGTTTTTCTTTCTGTTTCTGAACATTTTTTGCTTTCTAAGTTAATAACTTTTACAATTTCAAAAGAAACTAATTTTTAGTGGCATATTTGACTTCTTTGAAGTTTCTTCTACAAAAAAGCTATGGAACATCTTTAGATTGGGGTTCATTTACTATTTTTGGCGAATTTTTAAAAACATGCTTGCAAAACGGTAAAAACAGGCTTTTCAATTTTAGCTTTAACCATGCCAGTTCTAGGGTTAAATATCCTTAGAAATCTTTCACTTATTCATACAACTCAAGTGCAATAATAACACTTAGCCCTTGGGATATAAAATTCGTCGAAATTTTGCAAAAATCACCGAATTGTAGACCTTTACAAGAACAACAGCCTACACCATAACTGTTCAAGATAAGAGTGAAGTGCCATGAGCAAACCCGGACGTCTGCTCATGTGAAACATATTTATTTACTGTCTTTTATAACTTAAGTATTATTTTACACCCACTTTTAATTTTCAATGTTCTTATATTATTCTTTTATTGATTCCTATTTTACATCATATATGTATACACTACATTATTTACAATTTATGTCTGCTTTTATATTTATACGATTTATGTCTGCTGTATCAAATTATTGTTTTATTTATTTTATTAAATTAATTTTCTTTATTGACTAACTTTATTTTGTTCATTTATATAAAGTTTTGCATCTCTTACATATAATGCTTAATCTTTCATTATTGGCAAACTTTACTTTACATCTTTTTGTTTTATTTACAATTTCTCTCGTCCTTAGTGGTCGCACATGTCACACATCGTCCCGTTCTATAATTATGCACGTAAATGTTTTGACTAATAACATTTTCCTTTATGATTTTCAGCTTTTTCACAATTTTTACTTTCTCACTATACTGTAGAGAAAGTATAGTGATCGCAAAAAAAATTGATGTTGAGATT
>JAGFPH010001361.1:0-12180 GCA_018207615.1 Philaenus spumarius
CATAAAACTAACTATTACATCGTACTTGACCTACAATTAAACTAACCATTTCCTAGTCCAACCTAACACGTCTTAATTAATTCCCGAACCGTATCCAATTATACGAGTTTCCACGAATCCGTTCAAGGTAAATAAGTAGTGCCTCCCAGACTGCACTTCGTACTACATACTTTAAGGCAACACTACAACTAGTAAGTAGAGATCAAACTGCCGCTGATAAACCTACCTTTAACCAACACCTTGATGTCATCCGGGTGCGACAGATACTTGGGATCTATGAGAGGATGCTCCAAGAAGTTGTCGCTACGGAGACGGACGTAACCTCTGCTTTTAGGATGAAGCACAGTGGGCAAGAGGCTGACCACCGAGGATCCCACTAGATGTACAAAGTACTCGTGCCAGAGCTGGACAGAGTGGAAAATCGAAATTTAAAAAAACATTAAACGACTTTCTCAAAAGTTTTCAACCGGGTTCTGCAATGTCATCTGGCACCTTCTACACATTAAGAACGTCCAGCGAGCTGTAAGGTCGTGTAAAAACACCAAATGTGCAGAATAACATCCTACGCTTATTTTTGTAGATGAAACCTTAAAAAAGTTTCACTCTAGTACGAAAAACCTCAAAAAATAGTTACTAAGGTCAAAAACGTGCTTCCGGTTGGGATTTTTTGGCTAAAAAACTCGTCCGAGCGACATAGACAATCAACGTGTGACCTGAATTTAAACAAAATCGGATTTAAAATGTGGCTGTTAAAAGTGCAAACACATATATCAACATTTTTTATTGAAACCAAAAAACGTGTTCTGGGGACCATGATTGGTACTCATTTAATACTCCCGACCTTAGGTCTCACAATCTTTCCTACGGAAATTTGATAATTAAATCATCACGCAGAATATATTAGACATTACAAATATATATTAAATGAATAAAATAAATAGTTGGTATGAAATAATGACCATTTTTTATATTTACAAGAAATGGAAAAATAAACATGTATTTTTACTACAAGGCTTAAAACAACCGGACAATTCAACGGATAGACACAAATCTGTACCGATACGTTTACAAGAATGAAAATAAAATAATTTACAACTAAAATTACAAGAAAAATAATCAAATGAAATACGCTATAAGACAGTATAAAATAATGTCATTCATGGCAAATAATTATTGTCCAACATATTCATAAAAGCCCTTTCACATTTATGTTTACTACAAGACTTAAAACAACAACACAATTCAACGTATAGACACAAATTTGTACCGATACGTTTACAAAAATGAAAATAAAATAATTTACAACTAAAAATACAAGAAAAATAATCAAATGAAATACGCTATAAGACAGTATAAAATAATGTCATTCGTGGCAAATAATTATTGTCCAACCTATTCATAAAAGCCCTTTCACATTTATGTTTAACACAAGACTTAAAACAACAACACAATTCAACGTATAGACACAAATTTGTACCAATACTTTTACAAAAATAAAAGTAATACGTTTGAAAATAATTTAAAACTAAGATTTTGCCAGATTGGAGAAAATACTACATGACAAAAAGACAGTGTCAATGCCATCTTGATAGTTGATAGAACTTAGAAAAGAAATGTGGACTTGAGAAAAATAGGCGAACAAAAGTGATGTAATTGCAGTCATTCCACGATTTCACTAGTCCAGAACTATTTCAACGCAAGACAATTGTGTTAAATATTTATAGACTGATAAAATAGGCTATATTAGTGTCGGTTTTTTGCCGGTTATTAAATATTTTTTAAAAACGTTTTAATTTTGACAAAAAAAAAAAAAAAAACAGTAAAACCAATCAATGAAAACACACAAAAAACGGGTTTTTCCATCCCTACACACAAGATACATCCATACATGTATACACACGGAAATGGAAGAATATTAAGTTCCTGAAACAATGGCCGACATGATGTTCTACCAGGCACACAACAAACAACTTGTATTGGTTTTTTGATTTTAAAAACAGGTTCCACTGCTGGAGCACTGTCCTATAAAACAACCCTATATTTGAACAGGGAATGAAAGCAAGCAAAATATACACTCTTTACAACGTCCTGTCTAACAATGTTTCATATAGTTAATTAACAGATAACACTGCTTGATTAGCTTTGTATTAAATTCAACCTCATCTAACATTTTGGGCTCAGGCACTAACACAAATTTCAAGCATCAAGAATCACACAAACATCCAGTATTCCTTATTCAGAACAGTTGAACAACTATCCAGTCAAGTATAATAAAATAAACTGTTTAAAAACATTGGACTGATATCTAAATCTTTATATACAGGGTGTCCCCGAACTCTCTGGACCCCTTTCGTCCAAAGATTTGAGATCTGTGAGTAATCTGAAACATGGGTGAAATCTTTCGCCGGCTCTCTCTAACGAAGCATTTCCAGACCTATGAATATATGAACGTGTTTATTATTTTCTGCTAGTGGAATCAGCTCAGAAAATGCTAGAAACGTTATGGAAATAACTTATTAGTGTAACTCATTATAACTTTAAAATATTTTGTTTCTAGAGTAATTCTGGGTATTGTTGACAACTACCAAGAAATACATTTCCCCTTTTTTTGTCAATATCTCTGTTATCCTTTAAGCTACAGACAAAATAAAAAACCATTGTGTTTGCCATTAAAAAAGGAAACTTTTTTGTCTCTTGTCAATTTTTTGTAAAGTTAACAGTTTTTGAGATATTTGATATTAAAAATTATAAACTGCCGCCATTTTGAAAATATTTAAAATAATGTTCTAATTTTTCGTACTGTGATAAAAAGTTACGCAAAAAATAGGTATACAAAGTTTGAGCTCAATATCTTTTTTAGTTCCGAAAATATTAAGTGTTTTGTAAAAAACACATACAGACGGACAGACGAAAAAATAAGCACCACAGACCCATGTTTATATTGTGAAATATGTTTGTCTGGATCCCAGGAACAAATCCACAAAAGGGGTCCAGAGAGTTCGGGGACACCCTGTATAAAAGAACAGTCCTGATTGACAGATTCATAATCAACAACGTACAGCCAAAACTATGACAGCTAGAGTGTATAGTGTATCTTTGTACCACTAAGTGGAAGTGCACTAAGAAAGGATTTTGCAAAATATTGATTTTAACAGTTGCAAAATACAGGGGTTTTCTCCCAGAACTGTAACAGATAAAACAGCTGATTTGAATCAAAAGTTTAGCAACACTTTTCTAGATGTGGCCTGTATTGAACCAACACATATTTGTTGAATGCATTTATTCATTACCATAGCAACCAACTTAGAAAATTTAGAAACAGTTAATTACTATTCACAACCAAAACTTGTTGTTGTTAGGTTAACAAAACAAAAACTCCTTGCGAAACTATACTGCGTTCGTTGTTTTATTGTTTTTCTTTTGTTGTGTTCTTATAAGTTGTGAGTATTGTTTGTGTTAGTACATAAGTTTTTGTGTAAAAATATTTTTATTCATGTACTCTACTCGAAAAAATTTTGTAGTGTTTTTTTACTTATTTGGCTGTCAAATAAACCAATTTTGATTTAAAAACTATTTTTTCCTCCCATGCCTCATTTTTTGGTATAAGAAAATCGAAAAAAAATTTGCGTTGATTTATTGAGAACTTAATTTTTTGAGGGTATGTAGCGTTACAGTGTGAGTGGTCTGAAATTTCCGTAGCGCGGGAAGAGTTAAAATTATGTAACTTTATTCTTTAATAAACCTATTTGAACAGTTTGAAATACTGCTTTACCGTATCGTATTTTGGTCATATTTTATAACTTGAAAATTATCTCTCTTCTATATAAAAATAAAAAATCTCTGTCCTAATCAATCGTCATTCCATGAAAATATCATAGCATACAACCATCTGTTTGCATTTACTTTGGGGTTAGTGAGGGATTATCTTTTATTTTATTATTATTTCAAGTTTCCTTTCATTTTACATATCTTCTTCAAAATATTTCTTAGTCTTTATTTATTTTACTTATTTAAGAAACCTCATATGTAACAAGTGTGATACACATTTAATTAATATTGATATAAATAAAGCACTGATTCCCTATTCATACCTTAACTGATATACCCATAGCTTCCAGAAGCACCACGCCTCCATCACTGGACAGGCCACCGGGTAAAGCCATGTATTGTATATCCGGAGGGCTGTTCTTTGCATCGTTTACAAGAGAAGAATGAACGGTGCCGACGACTTCGCAACCGGGGAACGTAAGAGGACCTGAAACAAAGGTCATATAATATAAAAATGGCAGCTTGTAACAGTTTCGTCCACAGGCTAATTTCAATACCTTTGGATAAACAGAAATACGAACAGGAAGTGAACACAATTAAGTACATTACAGTCTCCAATGGGTATGAAAGCTCTGTCATTGACAAACTCATAAAATAACACAAAAATAAAAAACCTATTAAGAATTACGATTCCACAGAATACAGATCAGCATTAAGCCACACTCTAAAGTATGAACTGACTAAAGAGAACATTACCCCATTACCGTATCTTTCAGTAGCTCTAATAAATTATCCTCCTTTTTAAATAAACCAATAAAAAACGTAAACGAAGACAAAAGCGATAGGACTGGCATATACAAAATCACATGTAGCGAGTGCCCAAATTTTTATATAGGACAGACAGTCCGTTCTTTTAAAAACGATTTAAGGAATGCTTGCTTAACCCTCAAAGTGGCAGACTGCAGTCTTGACTGCAGTCTCTCGGGGGCAAATGCAACCCTCTCGAATCTTAGCGAGAATTTGCATAATCGACAATTTAACCCACTTACAATAATCCAATCGTAATAAAACTGGCACCGTTGGAAAGGAAATGACTTAAACTTCAATTTTTGTATTTACAACTTTTTCGTAAAACGTATATTTACATACGTAATCATTGTTTTAAAATATGCATATTGTGTTACAGCTGTTTCCGCGGGCGAATCTGCATACAATTGTACTGTTATTTCCCACTTCTTCAACGTTGAAATACCCCTACTGAAGTATTTATATCAAGATTATAAAGCTACCATTGAATTCTTCAAGATTTTATCTTTCTAATGGTGCCTTCCAATCAGATGTCACTATTTTACTCGATTTATTCCTAGAAAGTCTGTAAACCCTTGCAATTGGACAGGTTTTCAACCAATGAAACAGCCCATTTGTCAACAGAAAATACGCCTACTCTATCAAATGTTTTGACAGAGAAAAGACTGACCTTTTTAACGGTGGGAACTAAATTAGAATAAACCAGTTTTTTTTGTTTGTCTAGACAGAGAGAAAAGTACATGATTAGAGCGATCTGTTGTAATGCATCTCGTTCTCACGTAATGCAAAGCACCCTTCTTGTAAGACGTCAAAATGTCATTTGATTCATGTCATTTTGTTATTCAAATAAAGATAACTCAAACACTTTTGTGAACTAAGGAAAAACAATTATACCGTTCTTTTCTTTGATTTATCCTCTACACTTTGTTATAATAATATTTCATTTTTGGACAAAGCATATATTAGTAAATTACGTTTCAATCTAAGCCTAGGTTTGTTAGCAGTCGTGTACGTCGAACATAAAAACAGTTTTTTCAAAATAAGAAATTTGAAATTGATAAATGTTTTTATACAGTTCTATTTAGAACTAAATTACAAAACTTTTTTACGCTTACGAAAACAATACAAAAAATGTTTACTACTTGTTATGTAGGCCTAAAGTTGAACGTTTTCCTTTCGTTACTAAACATTTTTTGTTTCTTGAGCTAATAACTTTTACAATTTCTAAAGAAACTAATTTTTAGTGGCATATTCGAATTCTTTGAAGTTTCTTTTACAAAAAAGCTATTGAACACTTTTGGATTTTTGTTCATTTACTATTTTTGGCGAATTTTTTAAAATTGTAACGAGTTACCAAACTCCGTTACATAAAGGGATCAGACTACTGGACTAGTTGCGCGCATGCGCGTCAGAACTGACCTTCCAACTTGACCTTAACTTAGAAGCCAGTGTAGTGCTAAGCGCCGACCAAACAAGTACACGTAAGCGGCAGGTAAAAACGTCCGTCGGTGTCGAGGTTCTACACTCACTGTAATCCTTGTGTTAATATGCCATAAGCAAACTAATTAAATTACATAATAATCGGTAATCGCGTAACGTCAGATTATAACCATTCGCGCACTCGTAATGAATATTTAGTGGTAATAAGTTCGGTTCGGTTGGAAGCCTATCGTGTATAAATGGTGACTGGTGTTTTAGTTAAAGTTAAAGTGCAATAGTTTAGATTTATATTAATTAATTAAGCGCTTGTTAAAAGCTGGCAGAATCGGATTTGCTGGGTACGGGTAAAGGCAATCGGTTAAATTAGGGTTGATGATTAATTAATTGCTCTGGGTATCTGGGTATCGTCCATTTTGCATCGACAGTTCCGGTCACGTCTTCCAAAATTTACTAATGTCGGTGCAAATATACGCTGACTAGCGATTCCCAAATAAGATCAAAGGGATAACTGGTACAGTAAATGGTAGCAGAAGCGAAGTGACGTCCCGGATTAAATCGTAGCATAGCGAGATTGCGTCCCGGATTAAATGCTAACAGAAGCGATTTTAGCCCTAAAAAGCAAATTTATTCATGTCCGACTTTGCCTATATTACGTCATCACTTCCGCCGGTAAAAACCACGTTTCTTATTTTGTGTAAGCTAGTCACCAACTAACCGAGCTAATCTTTTTAATAATAGATTTTATCAACTAATATTATGATATTAATTATACACGTTTGCCGTTAAATTTTGCCTTATATTAATTTCTACACCTAGTCCCATTTAGTGTTAGTTATAAGGTTGGTATAGTGTTTCTTTGTTTATGATTCCTGCTTTATTGGTGAGTACATGAATTATTATTATTATATTATGATAAGCAGTGCCTTATTTTATACAATATTTGGAAGTTAAATTACTGAACTGAGAGTCTACCAAAAGGAACTTTAAGTGACCTAACCTCTCAAAGAAAGTTTCATGTACACATAAACATCTAGTGACACTCAATATTGTTTAATAGGCCTAACCAATTTAAGATCACCTTTGGTAAAACGTACTTGTGTTTCATTACATAACAACACCCTAACCAATAAACCTTAAATATGCCAATCTATATAATTTCATTGCCAAATTTATAAACATAATACATTTAGGCCTAGCCTCCACCAGTCGGCATACATAGTTGCACCACATTACACATAATTTTCCCACATATATAGTGCTGTTTACAACATTTAGTCTGTTAAATCACCAAGTTCACATAGTGAATGCGTAACCTGGCCTTTTATAAACCTTCCTACCAAAATAATTAATTTATAGTAGGCCTACAACAAATAACTCAGCTCTGACACTCTTAAAATATTATATCAGTCAACAACAACCCAATTTTGTGTCTCTTTGTCAGTGATTGTGCTGGATAATAAATTACTTGCTATTTTTCAAATAGTAATCCTTTTTTCATTGAAACTATTGTAACAGTAACAATATTTTACAAGTTTTACAATACTTTAAGATAAAACGCACATTAATGATACAGATTTATAGCCTACCATTTTTGTGTCATACAACTGACAGCTGATAGTACTCTTTCTTAGTTTGGCCATCCAAATAATACATATATTTTACAGTGTTAGTGATATTGTCCAGTTACTTTGCATATTTCAGTGTTTCATAGGTAAAATAGGTGTTAATAATTTTTAGGCCTAGTATAATTTTGTCAATGCTGTTTGATAGTATTACAGGTGACGTAATTTTATATAAATTATTCAAAGTATAATATACACCTTTTAGCCATTTCAGACCACATATGGCCTACACCTGGTAGTTGCAATAGTAATACAATATCTCGTACTACACATTGGACATAACATAACCTGCAAACATAACAGCATGTTCATTACAACACAGTGATAGACACATTACGCCTATACTCAGATACTCAAAACACATATAGCCTAACTATTTTGCCTTTTTAGAAATCTAAATTTCATTTCTAATTCAACTGAATTGTAACACTGACATTTAAATCAAAACTGTATTTCAACATTACAGCAAATTACATTACTTTCAGAAAACATTGACTAATTTAATTACTCTTAAACAATTTTGAAATAGTTAAACCATACTTAACCTAATTCTCTACTTATAGATAAGATAATTTTGTACAATAAATTCAATCAATGATCACAGTATTATAATTCCACAGCCTCAATTTTAATAATAGCCTATTACAAAAATAGTTTCAAATAATATTCAATAACTTTAAAGCAAAAATAATTCCAAATTAATAGTAATTTTGTTACACCTTAACAATTCACCCAAAGTAAATGCACATTAAATATTGTTCAATTTAACCAATAAATAAGCTACAACAGTTATTATTAAGCTTATTATCCATAAATAGGTTGTTTTCAGCATATTATTTAGCCAAGGTATTGAAACGTCCAGGACATCTGGAGCTATGATATAAGTAACCGAACGCAGGTAAATTGTTTTGTGTGTTTATAATCTACTGTTTACAGGTATTATACTGCTATATATTCGTTATTTCAGCTAATTATTACCTTCATATTTGATTCAATTCCTACAAGCCTACCAGGCTTATCCATTTTCAGATTGAGCGGGTGATTACAGATAAATAATTGTCTATTTTTGTATTTTGTTGTTTTTAGAAAATTTTTTTTCCACTTATTTACAGTTATAAACAGTTTTTAGGTATTTACGTCCCTCAGAATTGCAGCTAATTCATCAAATAAATATTACAGCCTACAATATTTAATAAATCTTAATATATTTTAAATAAAGCCAAACTTTTAAATAATTTTAGTAAATACTTCATATAAAACAATAGTTGAAAACAAATTATTTCAAAAAAATAGTATTCGTCCTACATCAATAATAGTAACCGACAATATAGTTTATAATAACATTGCTCCGGATTAATTATTTCTCAAAACTATAGCCACACCTTGACAATCATATAGCCTACAACAAATAAAAATAATAATAACTACATTATAATTAATATCACCAAATAGCAGCGATCAGGTAACCGCAATTCTACAGTTATGACCCAACCTAAACAAATAGTTTTTATCGGAGATAGTCACACTACTCGACTAGGCCGGCACTACCAATTACAAAACCATAACCAGTTAACAAAAGTATACTTCCATGGGTTGCCAGGTGCGACTTGTGCTAAAATAAAACTTTATATAAAGTCAAACAGAAAAATAATTTTCCCAAATAACTTTACAAGTCTAATTCTCGGAACCAACGACTTGCTCAAACAACAAAGCTTCGAGCAACTACGAGTTAATGTCAATTCAATAATCAACCACATTAAATGTTGTAACCCAACCGGTGAAATCGCGTTATTCGAACTTCCGATATTCCCAAAAATTAAAACCAAACCAAAAATAGTTGCACAGATAAAATCCTACAATAAATTTATAACAACTTTATTTGATATAAAATTGATCAGATTCAATATCGACGATTACGAATCGCCAAAGTTTTTCTTAACTGACGGATTACATTTTTCAGGATCAACCAATTCCTTAATATTGAAAACAATAAATGAAATATCAAACGGTAAATCAATTTCATACATAGGAAATCAATATAATACAGTTAATTAAAAGAAACAAAAAATTCATAATTAACTGCAAAAACCCTAACCATATTAAAAGAAATTACGGCTTACATAGTGTCCTAACTAACATAACATAATTAACAGTACAGTATTTAACAAGGGATAAATTTTTTAGAATAATCAATTTTATTTAACCTTATAAAAATTTCATACTCTTAGGATATCAATCGACCAAGCAAATTCTAGGACACTATATAACAACCACCCCCCACCCAGTCTAATTATCAACCCGATCGTACCGACCTGCCTTTGCCGAACACCTGGCTCCGATCGGTGATATTAGATTATAAGCTATTTCTTACTTCCTACTTCATTCTTCTAACTTATAACAATAGCACACACCTCTAATCTATCGATGGTTTCGTTCGGTCGATTAGGTATGGCTTGGGTAATCTCTTACGAGGGCTTACCTCTACCAAACAAGACGTAACAACTATTCGATGATTAGAGCCTTTTTTCAGATCCATCAAAAATTTTTTTTCCCATTACATTTATAAGGTCTCACCAAACGTCCAGTCGTTTTTATATGTATCGCCGTGTGTAACCAGCTCCTTTTCTTAGACTATTATTTTTAATTTTGTTCATTGGATATAATATTAACTTCATTGCATCATTTTTTTTTTATTCTCAAATAGTTGTTATGAGCTTTACATCGGAGATATTTGGAAATGATGACGACTTTTGGAAAAAGTAGTAGGCCAACTACCAGAGAATCTTTATATTTGCATCCTTTCAAAACCTTCCTTAACTTAGAGTCAACAACAATATTTACATCAAATTTTTTTTTATCCCAAATCATCTATCCACCCACATCAGAACATACAACATTTTGTTATACTATCTACTTTCTCTTTATTATCTATCTACCACTCTGGTCTGTCTTAGTTTATAAGTTAGTTTTATATATATTTATATATACATGTACGAATTTAGTATTTAAGATCTCGTCATAGTATTTAAGTTAATTTCGAAATAAATCGTACCCATCCCTTAATTACGTCGTGCTCTACAACGTACCGTGCGAAACAATCGATGCGAGATAATCCAATCCAGGACGACGCGTCGAACTCCACGCAAGCAACGAATAACACGACGTAAGTTTACAAAAAAAAAATGCCATGTAGAAAGGGAAACAACAATTTCTTTCAATTAATCTTGCGCAGGCCAAAGGTAATATATTAAATTTCGTGCCTCGACTTGTACATTTTAATACCAATTCCTATATTCTATCCATTCCATGTATATATTGATATTTTTGTTGTGTCTCATGATAAACATTTTTGTGTTTATTAATGGTTGTCGTTTCGCCAGTTTTCAGCCTACCAGCCGAAACTGTGCCCTAAATAGTAATTAAACCATATATTGGTTTTTGTGTTTTTTCTTGTTTGTGTCTTAATGTTTGTAAAATTTTTTGGTCATCTTTCTTATAAATCAATTAACTTTAACGTATACACCCAATTTTATATTTTTCTTCTGCACTAATCACCGCACTTGCTTTTATTATATAACGCGAAAACCCAATAACCTTTTAACCATCCTTTACCCAAAAAACCTAACAATATATAACTTCAATTTATCTCAATTATGTCGCGTCATTGGTGATGAACAATGTTGGTAATTTAATTTTAAGATAGCGTTAGTAAATTCAATAGTTTTAAGAGAAAATTTTAGTTCATAAGTCAAATAGATTACCTACAATAAATCAAAACCTATATACCTAAATACCTAATTTACACCATTACCTAACCTTCACTCTAAAAATAACCTCACCTAACAAAAAACCTAAAACTAAATTACCAAACTATCACAATACCTTACCCAAACCAAAATTCGTAACGATCATCACCAACAGAAATAAATCTTCAAGAACTGCCACATATATGACTCAAAGTAAATAAGCCCAGCGGAAAATCAACAACCAATAGAGTCGAAAACGAACCTAAAAAAACTACAAAAAACTAAAAAAAAAAAAAAAAAAACCCAAAAAAAGTATTAAACTTCGATAGCAACTGCAACATCATCATTCTTTCTCGCTGGTTATTGAGCATATACATCTACAACTTTTCTTCCTACGCAATAGTCAGCAAACGAATTTACACCCATCCTAAATTATCCTTTTTATTACTAAATCCTAATTCTACATTAATCCCTTCATAAATTCAACTACAACCAATTTCTCCTAAATAATATTACTCCTTTCAAATTTTCCCTACACCAAAATATAATAATATCTCAAAACATTTCAATCCATCCTTCAACCATGCCACCTAATCCTCAATAATATTCCTACCTAAAAAACCATAGATTAAAAATATAAGTTAAGTACCAACCAAAATTAGTTAATAGTATTACATATAAAAACCACCAAATTCACCCTATAACCTCAAGCTATTCCATCACTCTTTAGTTTAATAACTTTTTAATTGTACATCCCGAACAAAAAAAAAAAAAAAAAAAAAAAAAAAAAAAAAAAA
>JAGFPH010001361.1:16792-34549 GCA_018207615.1 Philaenus spumarius
ATTAGCAAGTCTAATTAGCGCCTTGCAACTGGCTAATTTCCGTTGCAGTTCGTTGTTTTATTGTTTTTCTTTTGTTGTGTTCTTATAAGTTGTGAGTATTGTTTCTGTTAGTACATAAGTTTTTGTGTAAAAATATTTTTATTCATGTACTCTACTCGAAAAAATTTTGTAGTGTTTTTTTACTTATTTGGCTGTCAAATAAACCAATTTTGATTTAAAAACTATTTTTTCCTCCCATGCCTCATTTTTTGGTATAAGAAAATCGAAAAAAAATTAGCGTTGATTTATTGAGAACTTAATTTTTTGAGGGTATGTAGCGTTACAGTGTGAGTGGGCTGAAATTTCCGTAGCGCGGGAAGAGTTAAAATTATGTAACTTTATTCTTTAATAAACCTATTTGAACAGTTTGAATTACTGCTTTACTGTATTATATTTTCGTCATATTTTATAACTTGAAAATTATCTCTCTTTTATATAAAAATAAAAAATCTCTGTCCTAATCAATCGTCATTCTGTGAAAATATCAGCATACAATCATCTGTTTGCATTTACTTTGGGGATGGTGAAGGATTATCTTTTATTTTATTATTATTTCAAGTTTCCTTTCATTTTACTTATCTTTTTCAAAATATTTCTTAGTCTTTATTTATTTTAGGTACTTATTTAAGAAACCTCATACGTAACAAGTGTGATACACATTTAATTAATATTGATATAAATAAAGCACTGATTTATTATTATCAATACTATTCATACCTTAACTGATATCCCCATAGCTTCCAGAAGCACCACACCTCCATCACTGGACAGGCCACCGGGTAAAGCCATGTATTGTATATCCGGAGGGCTGTTCTTTGCATCGTTTACAAGAGAAGAATGAATGGTTCCGACAACTTCACAACCGGGGAACGTAAGAGGACCTGAAACAAACGTCATATAATATAAAAATGGCAGCTTATATCAGTTTCGTTCACAGACTAATTTCAATATCTTTGGACAAACAGAAATACGAACAGGAAGTAAACACAGTTAAGTACATTGCAGTCTCCAATGAAAGCTGTGTCATTGACAAACTCATAAAATAACACAAAAATAAAAAAAACCTATTAAGAATTACGATTCCACAGAATATGGATCAGCATTAAGCCACACTCTAAAGTATGAACTGACTAAAGAGAACACCATTACCCCCATTACCGTATCTTTCGGTAGCTCTAATAAATTATCCTCCTTTTTAAATAAACTAATAAAAAACGTAAACGAAGACAAAAGCGATAGGACTGGCATATACAAAATCGCATGTAGCGAGTGCCCAAATTTTTATATAAGACAGACAGTCCGTTCTTTTAAAAAACGATTTAAGGAATGCTTGCTTAAGAGAACACTTTCCACACACTCTAGTTTTACTGTACTTGATCAAAAAAGTAAGTACACGGACATCCACACTAACATGGAGACATTACACATTTACAAAAAAAGTAGGTATATGGATTCAGTGGAAGAGTTTGAAATTTATAAAAGTATAAAAATGGACCCTTACAACATCCTCAATGACAAGCTTTCCTTGAAACCAAATTTAGTTTATAATATTGCCCTAAGGGCAGCCAACAAGGACGAGCTAACGTCGTAACGGACCATTACAACAGATAAGAAATGAGAAAGAAACTCGGTGCCTACAACGTTATCTCCACAGTCGAGATTTGTCCAGTACATGTATCGCACGTGATATTTTGGTAAAAATAAATAATAGGTTCGAACGTATTAACAGTATTGTGTTGTGTGTTTTTATATTTCTTTGTGATGACCTCTAATGAGTGATTTGCAGCTTGTACGGCCTGAGGATAGAAACAATGAAACCGCGGTAGCCTTTACCAGGTGAGTAACAGACCACGCAGGTACAAAATGTATTTATATATATATATATTTTAAATCAATCTAAAGGGTATTGTAACCTAACCTACAGTACCAAGTTAGCCACGAGGATCTTTAACGGGTTAACCCTTAACTCTGGGCATCTCTGGCACATCCAACACTCGCTGGACCCAAAGCCAGCCTTGATGGGGCTATTACTAACTATAATTACCCTATACAATAACCTAAACACTATACAATGTTATTAAAGTACTGCGGAAAGTTGTACAAAAGGTCAGCCTAACTAGGCCTTGCGAGAGTGCTTATATTAATTCTGCCTATCTTCCGGCTAGTATAACACCCACGGCATCCGCCCAGGGTCGGTAGCGTCAGTGTGGCTAATAAGTCAAAGATAATTTTAAGCAATTCGCACCCGAAATAACATTACCCAAATCCATTAATTCAGCGAGCACCTGTCCGAACTATAGTTGAAAATCACTCTGCCCCTTGTCCACCCTCAGCTGGTCCACACAAAGCTTGGTCTCAGAGATAGCGCTAAAACCCGAGTGTACCCGGGCACTTCCGTTACGGATCAAGGTGCTGTGTTTATCTACCCACATCACGAGTCGTCACAGTTATCCCTCTAAACGGGCTCAAAATATTTACCCTTAGATCCCGCCAACGCAGCGGTTGCAAAGAGGAGGAAAAATAGGAAAGGAAAAGGTTACCGAGTGACCAAGATAACAGCCTGGGCCCTCACATGGAGGTACTGCAATCAAAGAACCAACCGAACCGGAACATGGGTACAGATGATTGTCAACCCTAAGCCTGAAATGCGGATAAGGTTCACATTATGTTTCAGTATTACTATGCTGATGTAAGTAATTTGGAAAGCATTCAATGCTGTGCATTACATTATATATGTCACTCAAAACATTTCATTCAATACGTACTGAACCAATTGAACTACAACAATGAACTAAAGGAGACTCACCGGATTACTTCAGTAAACCAAACGACATTTCCCAAGCCTAGTCTCAGGTTGGGGAGAAAATACTGAACATTTCAGATACAGTAGGGAGTTGATAATGTGGATGTCAAAAATTAGGATTACATTCCGGCAAAAAAAGTTTAAGCGAATATTTGTCGAAAGCGTTGTAACTACAGACTCGGTGGGGTCGCCTTACAGCTACAAACTTCAGTAGTACAGTTTATTAAAAAAATTAACGTTAAAAGCTAGTTTTTACATGCTTTCAGATGCTTTGGATACTCTCCCATTAAAAACCACTTGCTAAGTTCCTGGAAAAAATGATATCCTTAAAGAAAAACGTGCGGTGAAGAAACTGCAAATGATAATGAAAACTGAGGTATAGTCGAAGTGGCAGAAATATGCAGCACGACACCAGCAAGTGGTTGGCTGTTGACAACAACGATCCTCAATAAAAGATTTTGAGCAACCAAGCAATAAAATCAGATGCAGAAACAGTCAAGTCAGATGGGAAATTTGAACATGAAATTAAAGAGGCAGTGCCGAAGAATTCTGGCAGCAGAGACACCGATGTCTTGGCTTGAGTCCAGTACACCTGCCCAGCTCATTCTATTCATTGAAAACGCATCAAAGTCATGGCTGCAAAAAGCAAACCACTACTGCAGTTCAAAAATCAATATCAGATTTGTTTAAGAGATCTAACAATTTATTAACTATACAGTATTCTGTTAATATCTGAAAAAATTTTTACATATATATACATACAGTATGTACGTAACATAGGGTCTAAGTAATCAATTAATCTGGACTATCTTAATTATGTTTTCCAAGTACCAAGGACAAGTTCATAAGCAAAAAAATCCAACAACCGTAAACACGATTTTTGACCAAACGTAACCATTTTTTTAGATTTTTCGTACTAGAATGAAACTTTTTGGGGTTTTATCTACAAATAATAAGTATAGGATATTATTCTGCACATTTTGTTTTTACTTACACAAACTTATAGCTTGTCTGGTTCCTCCAGAACCGATCGAAAGGGAATATATAATAAAACATGGGGTATCTTCTGATCCGATGCAGACAGCCGGGATGCACACTCGCAAAGCTAGTTCGTCCACTGCGAGCGGAACGAAGCAACGGAGGCTCAGGTGGAAACAAATTTGGCTTAGTATATTTTATACACACAAGCAGCTATTCAGCACCTTCGTGAGAAGATCAATTCCCCAAATGGTTGAAACCTTAAACCATACAAACTTAATTCTGGAAATTCGCCTAACAGATGCCAGCGGTTCAGGGAGATCGAATAATTTAATTTGGGAAAATTTGGATTGTGATGAGTATAAGAAAAATTTTGAAAACATACTAATGCGGCACATCATTTAAAACGTGTTTTAGTCTTTCCGTAGTGAATGCCTGTAGTGTTAAATTATGATAAAACTGAATTTCCAGAGGTTTTTGAGCAACCATTTTGATACTGTGATAAGTATTGACCAAATGTTTGTGGTTGTCAGGTTTTTAAAACCATGTAACAACACACTTTACCCACACTTTCAGTTGAAAATTTTGAGAAATAGACCACTTGAAAATAGAGGCTGTGTGAGCCTAACACAGTACTATCAACTCCTATAAAAGCGAGTGTACGTCAGTACGTACGTATATATGTGATTATAATATAATAGCTGATTTCAACCATCATCTGTAATACTTAAACAAACCCAGTGTAGGTTATACTTTGGGGTTATGTTTACAACTTCAATCATTATAATTTCTTGTGAAGTAGATTTTTTTTTAAATATGAGTTATAGAACTAATGTATGCTATAATACATTATAATATTTGCTTTGAGATTATAAACAGTATATAAATACAACCTTTTATCATCAATATATTTGTTTATACAAATTTAAAGAAGAGATACCTATTCGTTTAACTTTGGAAACATTCGTACATCTTCGTATAACATAATACAAACATATTCGATTATTAATTTCTTCACTATAACAATAATAACTTTCATTCTAAATCATTTGATCTATCAATATGAAATGAAAAGCAATTAAAAGATAATTTTTTTGTCTTTCTTTAAATGTACAATAACATATACAAATGCAAAATTTCAACAAATAAGCCTAAAGTTTTATAATCCTTATAATTGTACACATTTACCGAGTTAAAAATCCACATCAGCAAAATTAGGTAGCTCTAGATAAAGTCTGTTGTTAAATAGTATTTTTTAAATGATGGTTTTCTGATGTGTATCTAATTAATCTGCTTGTGATTTTTCACGGGGGCTTACTAGTTGTTTAAAGAAATTAACGTGTTTCAACGTCAAACACGATGAAAGCGGAAAGGAAGTCAAATTACCTTGAAATAGTTAAACATTAACCGAAGCACCAAAGAATCGGTTGTTGCCTTCAGGAGCATCAGCGGACATTGCCAGCTAAAGGGTTATACAAAATAAAACCCTAGCAGGACTCCAGAAGTGTTACAGGAAGGATTATTGTCTTGTACAGGCAACTGCAGATCATCAGATCTACCAGACCATATAGCAGGAATCCAGATGTGCTACAAGAGGGTCTATAATCCACAGAAGCCGAGAAATCTTCCAGACCTGCAAGACCAACTAGTAGGAACGTGCTCACATAACCTCTTCCAAGGAATTGTCTGAGACATCCTTCTTAAAGGGTGTTCATAAAGTCCCTTTAACCCTCCTCATTATTTTTCTTACTGAAAATAAGTTAACAAAACTTTGAATAGCCTAGATATCTTATGTTGCATAACAGACATTTTTTACATATCTGACCCTCTATGATTTTGGGGGACATGGGGGTTAAAAAATTCAAAAATAAAGGTAGGTCATGTAATACACCATTGAAAAGCTTATTAAAAGAGAAACACAATGGCGCAAATTAGAGTTTAATATCTTGCTTCGTTTCAAAGTAATGGGCAATCAAAGTTCTGGAAAATAACATACAACCTATACTTATTCCTAATATCAACAAATTAATAATCTGCTTTGATGTTATGACAACAATATCATTTTCCAGAACTTTGATTGTCCATTACTTTGAAACAAAGCTAGATACTAAGCTCTAGTTTGCGCCATTCTGTTTCTATTTTAATAAGCTTTTCAATGGTGTATTACATGACCTAACTTTATATTTGAAATTTTTAATCTAACTATCCCCCTCAAACCTCAGAAATTCATAAAGGTTCAGATATGTCAAAAAATTGTCAACACAAGTTAAATTGACATATGTTATCAACACAAGATATATACAAAGATTTGTTAACTTATTTTCAATAACAAAAATAATGAGGGGGTTAAAGTTACTTTATGAACATACTGTATATCTCACAGCATTGGCATAGTAACATCTTTTGAGGAAATATTCTTTTTATAATAGTCAATTCTTTTAATAAGTCTATCTCTCACAACAGTCTAAAGTCAGAGTGCAAAGTTTTTATTAGTCATTAAAACATTTTTGTAATTAAATAGAGAGGTTTAAAATGTAAGAACATTTCATTTTCAGTAATTGCTAGTGTTAAGTTGTTCATGTAAATGACTGTTCTCCAAACGGCATGATTCCTGAAAAAATTCAAGGCTCAATAATAAACTAATCAAATTAAATTCCTTTCCAAAATTTAATAAGGAATATTATTACCAAATGATAGTATTTCTTGTGAGGGCTCGCTACTTCTAACACTCTCTAGTAACGGAGCTAGAAATAAGAAAAAGAAGAACAAGGAACGGGTGTGAGGTAGGCAGGTCGTCGCAAGTATAACGGCCGGTAAGATGTACTGATGTACTTACCTTCTCCGTTGGCCATATAGTTGTAAGCGTTATAGACATTGAGCATCGTGTTGAAGCCTATTGGACTAGACTGGTTCACCACCAGTAAGTCTACACCTGTTATAATATGATCTTGTAAGTTCTCTCCTACGGGTAAATCCACATTCACTTTGATCTGAAACAAAACCATTATTTTCAAACTTTATTGGACTAAATGTAATACAAACAAGAGATGCAACACTACATCATTAGAGCCAAATATAAGACAGTTTTTGCTAAATTTTACAGCAAACCGATTGACTCGAGGAATAGTTTGTAGATGAAAATACCACCTTCGGAATCAATGATTTTTTATTGTGGAGCTATTGAAACAATAAAAACCGTTAAAAACTTCCCTCTTTTTT
Organism: Philaenus spumarius; assembly: GCA_018207615.1. Lineage (NCBI taxonomy): Eukaryota > Metazoa > Arthropoda > Insecta > Hemiptera > Aphrophoridae > Philaenus > Philaenus spumarius. Next base: position 23,832 of record JAGFPH010001361.1, read on the forward strand.
GGTTTTTCGCTTATATTTTTTACATTATTGGATGAAACACTATCCTTTCAATGGAAAAGTTGTAGTAAATTAAAATACCTTTAAAATGAGACTTTGTAAGTCTTGATCGGTGCATTTTTAACTCACTAAAATTGGAAAATTGAATTTTTTAATTAACTTTTAATTTGGAAATTTAAAAAGTTAAAGGTTTGGAATTGTTTAAAATGACAGTTAATGACATGTAGATTAACCATGCACAAGGTGGATCCTGTCGGATATATTGATTTTGCATAATAACTGTTTAAACAATTTAGAGCGTTATCTTGAAAAATACATATAAATTAATTCTTACGGCCGATAGATTCTGAAAGTAGAGATCATGAGCTTCAAAACGTATATTTCAGATGCCTGTAAAATGCTGAGAAGTTGGTTAAAAGTGGTCCTGAGCACAACCAACCATCGGTCTAGTACAGTAGAATAGGTGAGGGAACTTCTTCGCTGCTATAAGTTAGTGTGCAATATTTCCACAATAAAAATCATTTCCGAAGGTGGTATTTTCATCTGCAAACTATTCCTCAAGGCATAAAGCAGTTGGTTTGCTGTTAACCCTACAACTGTCCAACTAAGTTTTTGCAATGCCAAGCCATTTCGCTGTGTGTACAGGCATATTTTCAAAAATTTGCCAAATATAGTAATTATAAACCAATCCAAAGTGTTCCACAGCTTTTTTGTAGAGAAAGGTCCAAAGAATACATATATTCCAGTAAAAAAATTATTGATGCAAAATTTACAAAGTTATTAGCTCAAGAAACGAAAAATGTTCAGTAACGAAAGGAAAAAGTTCAACTTTAGGCCTACATAAAAAGTAGTAAAACTTTTTTGTAATTTTTTCAAAATGTACAAAAGTTTTGTAATTTAGTTCTAAATATAACTGTATACAAATATTTATCGATTTCAAATTTCTTATTTTTAAAACACCAGTTTTTATGTACCTACTACAAGACTGCTAACAAAACTAGGCCTAGTTTGAATAGTAATATAGGAATATATCCTTTGCCCAAAAATGAAATATTATAAGAAAGTGTAGAGAATAAATCATAGAATTTATTTGTATACTTGTAAATTCTCATTTTTTAAACTATTACACAATGTATTATTTGTTACACATAATTACAATAAACTGTCCAAAGTTCGCACGGATAAAGGGAATACAAAATGAGCGTTGGAACAGCGTGGGAATCAGACTTGCATTGCGACCTCAAGCGGTGGTTTGAACCCCACTGCTGTTTGAATAACATCTAACCAGTAAAATCTAGTTTACTTTCCACCAAACAAAAGGTCGAAGTTTTTCCTACAAACTGATATAAAGTTATCAATAGAAAGACAACCAATTGCAAGCAAAATATCTCAAATGCAAAATGTGCTGTTTTATTGTTTGAAAACTGTTCAATTGCAAGGGTTTACAGAAACCTTTATATTTTCGAAACTATTGACGTCCGATTGGAAGGCAGTTTTAGAAAGTTAAAATCTTTACGAATCCAACGGTATCTTTATATTATTGTCAAAATATTTCCGTCGAGCGATACTGAGCATTAGAGAAATGATAAAGTTGAATAATTTCTTTGTGATTTCACGGGCGGCAATATAGGTTTACAGAATACTACAATTTTAAAACGATGAATACATATGTAAACATACGTTTTAGGAAAAATGTGTAAATACATTAAATAAAAAAAAGTGTTAAAGTTCAAATCATTTCCTTTCCAAAGGTTTTTGTTTTATTGTGATTGGATGATTTTTAGTGGGTGAAATATTCAATACAAGCAAAGTTGTCAAAGTAGACCTAGGCCAAGTTCCAATCCTCCACAGTTGTAGGGTTAACATAAAACATCTCTATTGACTGGTGTATTAAAGTAATCAGTACTAGTGGACATGGCAATGCTTCGCTATTGCTTGGTTTACCTAACCTAAAATTATATTCAGTTTTTGATCCAAATCAGTTGTTGATCAAAATCAGCTGTTGATCAAAATCAGCTGTTTTAAGCTTTTCATACGAACAGCTGTTTTTTGTGCCCCTGATAAAATCAAAAGAAATCTTTCTTCTTCTTCCTTAAGATTGACCTTCCATAAGAATAACATGGGAACTTTAAAAGCCACTGGGGCAGAGCCCAAGGGACTTATTCAAAAATGTAAGGCCAGTTTGCAAATCTACGCGACACGCTCTTTCCAATGAGATGTCAATGGATAAAATCGGTTAAGAAATGGCGGAGGAGTTCAACCGACAAAGTTTCATGTAGCGTATTAATTATATAGATTCACAACTGACTGTTAGTATTTACTGAATATTTACAACAACAGTTCAAAAGGATACACATTCTCTCATTACAAAAATCCAACAAATGAATTCTACTTACATTGTGCTTCTGAAGATGTTCCTTAGGTCCGATACCGGACAACAAGAGTATCTGTGGTGTGCCGATAGTTCCGGCTGACAGTATAACACTTCTACGAGCTCTTGCTTTGTACATCTTTCCGTGACGTTGGAAACTGACACCGTAAGCTTCAAAACCTCCGCGCAGCAATACCTACAAGTCAAATGTAATTAGATTTCATGTCCACAATTTCAAATCTATGTTACGGAGTCAGTTGTTTTATTTATTGTTCTGTTTTAGAAATATGCGAGGGTCGTCAAGAAAGTAAAGATGTTTGTGCACTACCGCCGGAGCCAATGCTCCACCACTTCGATCGGATACGCACCAGTTAGCTCCATCCCCTGTTTCAGTGCAAGCCGAGTTTTGTTACCGAACTATCGTGCGTCATTGTTCTGTAAAATTCAAAATGGCAGCGCCCATCAAAATTACCGCCAAATGGGAAATGCGTAAAGTCGTCAGTTTACTGAATGCACAAAATGTTCGGCCTATTGAAATTTATAGGCAAATAAAGAATGTGTATGTTGGTAGTGCAATGAACGAGAAACTTCAGTGAGAAAATGGTGAATAAGTTTAATCAAAAAAGATCAAAGTGAGAGACCATAACTCGTTACAGATGAGTTTAAAGTCAAAATTCAGGAAAACCAGTTTCACTTCAAGGACGTTACGTGAATATTTTCCTCAAATTTCACAATCACTTCTACATGAAACAGTGACAGAGCACCTTAGCTACAAAAAAAGTATTTAATAATAATAAGATTACTTTGTTAGGTCCGTCACGTGACTTCTAGTCGTGTATTCCTTACGACATGTTTCGGAGCCGAAACTCCATTATCAAGTTATAATCACTCCGAAGAGATCGTCGCACATTAAATTAAATAAAACATATACACACTTACATATCACACCGACACATAAACACAATATCGCGCTTGACATAAACTTAGGTGCGCAACCTATCATTGTCGGTTGAATAACTATTAAAAAAAAAAAAGTATGTTTAGTGGATGCCTAAGAAGTTGACTGATGTCCACAAGACGAAACGGATGCGAGCAGCCCTTTAATTTTCAACCCGATATCACAATGATGGTGACAAATTTCTTGACAACATTGTAACGGGAGATGAAACATGGGTTTCATACAAGACTACGGAAAATAAGCGTTGGTCTATGGAGCGGCACCACTCAAACTCACCCACAAAATCCAGAAAATAAAACCCGAATTGCAACACCGGAAAGGTGATGGCAACCATTTTTTGGGACCGAAAGGGTTTTGCTCCACGTAGAGTTTATGCCAAGAGGAGATACAATAAACTCAGAGGCCTATTGTGGAACAGCCTGATAACAGCATAAAGGAAAGACTTAAAGATAACCTCGCAGACTTGACTGGTGTAGGGATCACACCGCTAAGGTATTTCTGCCAAAAATACCTTTGTTTGTCCGAGTTTTTATACAATAATTGTATTTGTGTTACATTTTAAATATCGTCGATTAGCAAACAATACCGCGTATGTAATTTAAAAAAAAAAATTTTTTTGGTCCAACGCATTCTGGCGGATGTTTTGACTAATACAATGTTTATGGCAAAAATCCTAGAGATAGCAGCACCATTGCACAAAAACCAAACCGCTTAAGTGCACAAAGCAGTCTGCCAAGAAACAATTCCTACTATCTACAAAGCTTTTATAAAAAAACTGCCGAACTACTAAGAGTCTATGAAGACCAAACCACCTAACTAAAATCTTTTACTTTACATAATATAGTTTTAACTAAACAAAGTAGGTTTGATAATGTACTCAAATGAAGGAAATTGGATACTGTAAGCTACTGTAATAAAAACCATAAAAATAATGCCTCTGAAGTTTTTTCATTGCTCGATTTTTTCATTGATTGTCTATCATCTTCTTTATTTGATTACCATTGCGATACCCACTTTTCAATTTCCAATCTATTTCGTCTCCAATCCCCGACAGTCACTTCCGCAATTCCTAAATCACTTGCCACTTTTCTTATAGAATCACCTCCATCTAATCGTTTATTGATTCCCATTTTACTTTCTCACTATACTATAGTATATAGAGAAAGTATAGTGGTCGCGAAAAAATTCCATGTTGAGATTTTTGTGGAAATATCCATTTTGGGACTCCCTGAGTCCAAAAAAGTGGTTATTACAAAATGTCTGTCTGTATCTCTGTATGTATACAAAGCTAGAGAGAAAACTATTCGATCGATTTCGAACAAATTTGCACCAGACATGTCAATTAGACTTGTATGGATGCACGAAAAAAGTTTTTGAATAATTTTGAAAAAACAACACCCTTTTTGGCCAGAAAATATGTTATTATTTTTTTATAAAAAAAAGGCTCTAACGATTTTGATAAAATTTGGCTTATTTGTAGCCATTAATATACCCCTACCAAATACAAAAAAACCGCACCTTTCTAAAACTTCTTTTTTAGCTAATAATAATAATAACTGATTTTTGAGGTTTTTTTGGACGAAAAGGGAATTGTTTTTCAAAATTTTCCAAACCTTTTTTTCGTGCATCTATACAGGCCTAATTGACATGTTTGGTGCAAATTTGTTTGAAATCGATCGAATAGTTTTCTCTCTAGCTAATAATAATATTTATTAGTTAATCTCGTACTTTAATATCACCTCATTTACAATAATTATGAAGTCACAGTGAATCTGTTTAACAATTTAAATATGTTTGTGAGAAAGTATGTGCCAGTTCCTGGTACCGTTTATTTAATTTAAAGATAAAACAACACGCTTTCGTTTTCCACTCCTAATGACACTCTCATTCACAAAGTTTAACACTGACTTAAAACAAAAGAACAAAATATAGTAGCAGGGGGAAGGAACAACTCGTAGGAAAGGATGGTGAGTCCCAAGGCGTATTAAAGAAGGTGTGTGCATGCGCAGCTTCTCCCTCCACTCCAGCCTACCCGTGACGTAGAGTGCTACATTCGGAGCTCCAGTCTAGACTCCTTCCCCATATTTACCGCCGAAACCTGTACGACCTTCAAGCTTTTTTAAAGTCAAATTATGTTATTAATTATAGGCAAAATAGTGTATTATTGTAATAACATTTCTTATAATTAATAACCATTAATTATAATGCCTTTTTGTGCTGTGTTTGGCTGCGGTAACTCAAACAAAAAAGACAGCTTTTTACGAGTAAGGGTTCATTGATTCACAAGAAATTTTGATCTACGAAATAAACAGCTACACTCTCCCTGATTAACATAGGCTATAATTCATTTTAATAAAAACATTTTGTATTTCAATATTTGTAAATTTAGTCGGAAAAAATCTTAGGTTAGACCTAGAATGATGAACCAACACACGTATTTACATTCAATACCACAGCGACCAATTGAATAAAATGACTGTTTGCTCCAATATTTCCATTAACAGCTAATTTCATACTTTGAAGCAATTATTTGCATTTTTAACTTTTAGGTTATGTTTTTATTAAAGTGTAGACCTGAGCCTTGCTGGTTCTTTTAACCTTTATTATAACTGCTGTTATAAAATATACGAAATAATTTGATTTGAACATTTAACATTATTTACCATCTTAGCTTTAGGGTTATTATGAATCCTAAACAATTATTATAAAGAAAACATAAAATGATTATGTGTTAGAAGGTTCCAACGAGGTTGGCGTGTGGATCAAGCAGGGGTTTCCCCTATTTTTGTATATTTTGGATTTATAACTAAAAAATTTTTTAGTATTTTTCTAAACCCCTTACTTTTGAAACTTTGGTTTAACAATTTGGTGTTTTTCTTTTGAAACGCAAAAATAGTTAGATAAATTTGTTTAAATATTTTGTTTACATGGCAATGTTCTCTATACTTTCTTGAACAATAAAATGTATAATAGTGTACACTTTACTTGAATAGGATACATTCTATCTAAGTGATAATGACAAGTAGTGTACTAGCAGTAAAAAAGTGCCTGACGCTTAGACGGTTCAACATATTATATTTTTAGAGTATTAAATTTGTTTTATGTTCGAAGTGGACAGGATTTATGCCGTAACTGAAATGCTGTTGTACGTTATTAAATAATTTTAAAGAGTAACAAAAATAAAATATTGGTGGTACAAATTATTTTATTTATTTGATATATAACTCTTTAAAAAAAATATTTAGCCCTAAAATATGCTAGGTTACAATTACAATTTAAAAAAATAATTACAAAATTATTTTAGTACAGTAAAAAAAAAAATTGTTAGTAATAAAATTTACGATACATAAGTAATCCCTTGACAAAATTTTGACATAAGTAATCTAGGGTTAATACTGAATTAAACTCAATGTTGTATTCACCACGACTTTTTATTTATCACCTAGACTATTATTTTTTAATTATTTCATTGATTTTTCAAATTACATTAATTTTTATTTTATTATTTATCTTTGGGCAGGCTAACTAAACAATCACAATTTTAGATAGTTTCAATTTTTGAAAAGTAAATTTAGTAGCCTACTAGAAATAGTAGGCCTAGTAAACATAACAAAACCAATAAACTGGAAAAAAACACCATCTTATTGATGTTAAAAGGTTTTACCCTATAGAGCTACTTTTAAATTTGACAACTTTTTAAAAATTCATATTTATACATTAAACAAAATTTACCTGTTCACAACAATGTGAATAATAAATAACGAAGAGAAATGAGAACTAATAGCAAATTAGATTAGCGTAAATTCAATCACCGCAAGAAGCGAGTAACAATGGTTCTGATTACAATCTTATTATGTAGGACAGCTATAACTTTCATAAAAAAAATTGATTTCAGTATTTACTACATTTTATTCTCTACATTTCTATGTCTTTGAATGCCTCCCGAAAGTAATAGTAAAAAACTTCCTCACTTAGGGTACTTTTTATGTCAATCAAACCCGTATATTAGATTTAGGCTTGTTTCAAAATTATAGGCCTACGCCTAGGAATATTTGACCATGGACATAGATCATTTTAATGCTCACTTTATTACCTTTCCATCGATACCAAAAACATAATTTTTAGACAACCATTAAGTATTTAATTCGCAGTTTGAACAAAAGCTTACAATTGCGCTCGGAACTGCTGGTTCAGTGTGTACCACGTGACGTAGCTGCGCGGGCCGGACGAGTTCACGCTTCTCGATGCACAAACCTTCTTTAATACGCCTTGGGTGAGTCCTAAATGGAGGGGAGCCGCGAACAGGGTAGTGTAAACAGGCCCAAGACCGCTTCGTCATTCACTATACCTACCTGTAAGCTAAACCATACTATGTACGTCACCATACTATTGCGTTGAGTAAGGAGCGGAAATGTTTTCAGGATGTACAAGGCAAACGACAATTTTGTTTTCTTTCTGTTCAATCTAACACAAAAGTTTTTACTATAAATTCACTTATTGAGAAATCCTCTCAAGCTATGAATTCTTTATCGAAATCAAATCAGTTAACATTTATTTGCAAGTTAACAGAATATATATTGACAAAAGATTTTTTTAAATTTGCCTCGGTTCTACTGTAGTAGAAAATACATAGTTTTTTGCCTCTGCCGTAAAGATACAGTAATGTTAGTTAGGCAACAATAATTCATCAATGTTCATGACGACCTCCATCTAGAGAATTGACTTAATGTCACCCTAATGATGAGTGTTTCGAAACCGCGATGACCTTTATGAGGTGAGTTATACACTAGACAGTAAAAATAGATGTAAACATTTCGTCCAGTGGTAACTACACCAGTTTTATCAACCAATGCTCTGTCGCACCTTTGAGCTACACTCACCTTCTCCACGTGAGAATGCGTCAACACCTTTATATTGGTTTTATCATCAAACAAACGATCAGCACTGAAACGACCACCGCGGTCCATGTTTGTCTGCATTTCCATGAATCCTTCGCCTCCTCCGTTCAAGTCTTGCCGAGCATTTAGGCCTAACTCCGCAGCAGCGTCTAGTAACGCTTCTGTCAGTCGAGATGTATACCTCAGATCGCTGATAGGGACAGGACCGGATGAGGAGTGATGATGACCTTGAACAAGAAACTTAGATACGTTATCAGTGTAAAGTATGAAGAAACAAATACTTTGTACTTATGTAATCAAATACCTATTAACTTTTTTTATTCTTATATTACCTCAGAGTTTTCTCTTACCAATAAACCTTCTCATTTTACATTATTCCATAAATGACGGCGGTTTCGTCTTTAGTTTCCATCACTTTCAAATGTTACTTGCAATTTGCGCACTGTACGAACTTGTCATCAATTAAATTAATATTAATTATAAGTGATTTTTTACTCACGTTAGTGATCCTGTTGGATTGTCTATCTAAAAAACAATTTCCATTTCGGACCTAACTGTCCATCATCAGGTTATATAAAAATATTATGAACACAAAACAACATATAAACAACACATATTCACTCCGCTTGGAGATCGTTACCATTGATTGATTCTAAATTAAATTAAATTGTACATAACACATAGACATGAATACAGCACGGATATGTAAAAACATTATAGTAAAAACTCTGGGCGAATCCAGAAACAAGGGTAAAAACAGAGAAAGCCCTGAGTTAATATAGGATTTACAACACTCCAGTCAGGCCATATAATATTAAGCTCCAAAAGAACTCCCAAATTTTCTCTTCATTTTAAGACCAAAATCACCTCAACAGAAATATTTTTTAATACAAGGCACGTCTTTCACTGATTCTTTATTCACGTCTTTTATTAGTATTTTATTGTGTGGTGTATTTTTTATATCGTATTATTTCACAATATAAACATGGGTCTACGGGGCTTATTTTTTCATCTGTCTGTCTGTATGTGTTTTTTATAAAATACTTAATATTTTTGAAAGTAGAAAGGATATTGTGCTGAAACTTTGTACACCTATTTGTTGTGTAACCTCTTATTCCTGTACGAAAAATTAGAACATAATTTTAAATATTTTCAAAATGGTGGCCGTTTATAATTTTTAATGTCAAATATCTCAAAAACCGCTAACTTTACAAAAAAATTACAAGACACAAAAAAGTTTACTTTTTTAATGACAAACACAACGGTTTTGTTACTTTATCTGTAGCTCAAAGGATAACAGAGATATTGACAAAAAAAAAGGAAAAATGTATTTCTTGGTAGTTGTCAACAATACCCAGAATTACTCTAGAAACAAAATATTTTAAAGTTGTTATGAGCTAAAATAATCAGTTATTTGCATTATGTTCCAAACACTTTCTGAGCTGATTCTACTAGCAAAAAATAATGAAAAAAATTAATATATTCATAGGTCCGGAAATGCTTCGTTAGAGAGTTCTTACCCGTGCTTCAGATTACTCACAGAAACGAATACCTATTGAAATATGTAGGACGTTAATTAAGATGTAAAATTTAATTTAATTTACGTAAAATGAGCAGATAAATTTTAAATAATAGGGCCCAGTACTGTAACTGCAGTAATTTGACCCAAAACTAGTCTTGCGATATTTGACCCAAAACGCAAAATTCCGTCTCAATTCGGACAGAATTTTGCGTTTTGGGTCAAATATCGCAACAATTACTGCACTTACAGAACTGGGACCTATTTCATTAAATTTATATGCTCATTTTCGTAAATTAAATTCAATTTCACACCTTAATTAACGTCCTACATATTTCAATAGCGATTCGTTTCTGTGAATAATCTGAAACATGGGTGAAATCTTTCGCCAGCTGTAACTCGCTAACAAAACATTTCCGGACCTATGAATATATGAACTATTTTCATTATTTTTTGCTAGTTGAATCAGCTCAGACAGTGCTCGGAACATAATATAAATAACTGATTATTTTAGCTCATAATAACTTTAAAATATTTTGTTTCTAGAGTAATTCTGGGTATTGTTGACAACTACCAAGAAATACATTTTCCTTTTTTTTGTCAATATCTCTGTTATCCTTTAAGCTACAGACAAAATAAAAAAAACCATTGTGTTTGTCATTAAAAAAGTAAACTTTTTTGTCTCTTGTAATTTTTTTGTAAAGTTAGCGGTTTTTGAGATATTTGACATTAAAAATTATGAACGGCCGCCATTTTGAAAATATTAAAAATAATGTTCTAATTTTTCGAACAGTGACAAGAGGTTACGCAACAAATAGGTGTACAAATTTTGAGCTCAATATCCTTTCTACTTTCAAAAATAATAAGTATTTTATAAAATACACATACAGACAGACAGACGAAAAATAAGCCCGGTAGACCCATGTTTATATTGTGAAATATGTTTGTCTCGATCCCAGGAACATATCCACAAAT
>JAGFPH010001361.1:77741-116905 GCA_018207615.1 Philaenus spumarius
CTTCTAGCGACGTTCACTGCTTGGTTTCTCGTTGATAAGTCTTTAGCGTCTTTCTCCCACGCTACATTCGGCCGGCGTCTCTTTCCTCTCCACCAATCAGAAAACGTCTGATGACACACAGATGTTAAATTTCGTCAGATACGTTGGTTGCTTACCAAAGCAATCCCTGTGGATCTTGCGTGTGAAATCGCACGTAGACTGTTTCTCCAGGAATTGGCTTGCAGGTGTTCGCTTATCTCGTCTAGACTTTTGGACGTTGATTTTCTAGCTGCGTCTTAAAACTCGTATAATTTCCGTGTCTTGGCGTTAGTACATAGACTGTCCATCTTCTCAAACCCTACTTTTAAATTTAATATAATTGATTTTAATAATTGTCTGCCTTTTATTTTTATTCTACTGAAATGTACTTTAAAATTGTCTGCCCTTTTATATTTATTTCCTTTAAATTAAAATGCTTCTAATTATTAAGCTCTCTTTCTAAAAAACATTTGTAATATAAATTCAATTAAATTCAAAAATAAAAATGCTCTCTTTCTAAAGTTGACTTATGGTCCTATTCTATATTATTTTATACTTTGGGAAGTTGGAGATCTTACAGTCATAGTTTTCTAGAGTAGAATATAACCTTAATTGTGTTACCGAGTTTAAAAGAATACAACAAAATATATTCATTGGGAGAAAAATATAAATATTTTTCACAGTTTTTGGGATTCACCTCAGCATCCCTATTCACCCCATTTTACCAGTGGTAAACAATAACTCTTATCGCTAATGGACTTAAATCGAAAAATAAACATGTTTGAAGAGCCGGAACAGTAAACAAGATAAGGTAGGTTTGTTGAAAGTAGAGGTCAGATTTGGGTGGTGATAATCAGTTGCCATGGCGTTTTACAGTAGTAAACCCAATCCTTTTATGTGCAATAATTTCAGTCTAACGTTGACGCAGTTTAAAATCCTCACCGAAAATGAACTTACATTGCAAAATTTCTTGTACAAACACGGCATTTTGCAACAGTCAAAAAAGTGTCCGGAGTGCGGGAATGTTCCTAGCTTGTGATGAACCGTCATCAAGTATCAGATGATGACTTTTAAAGTAAGTTACTCATTCGTATTTCTTTTTCTGTGCCTTTAATTATGTTAATTAATTCTTAGATTGTATCAAATATCTCAATACGAGGACATTTAAATGAAACATATTAGAACTAGAGACTATAAGTTAGAACTTCAGGCTATATTCTTTTTTTTTTTCATAGTTTTAGGGTGAATTTATTTTTCCGGGCCTTAAATCATGTTAATTTATTGTTAGAATACATAAATACAAAACATATCTCAATATGGGAAGGGTATTTGTTTACTTGTCAATCAAAACTTCTATAAAAATACACAAACCTGAAGTTTTTTTTTTAATAAATAAGTTATGGTATTTATACACTTCACTGATGCCGGGAAAGCAATATTTATAAACCATCTTCAACACGTAGGCTACAATATTAAAAACTTTCAAATCAAAAGTTCGTTATGGGAATTTACATTGTAAAGTGCCGACATGTTTTCTCAGCGTTCTCCCAGCGTTGCCGGATTTGTCTTGTTCTTTTTTGTGTAGAAACGAACAGTTTAGGAGTAAACATACTGTGACTAAATAGTATAGGTTAGTACCATTTAGGTTTTTTTTTAAATTTTAAGTATAGGCTATAATGTGATAATAACGACTAAATATTATAATCTTACTGTTATCGGCCAGATAAAGTTAAAAGTAAATATACTGTGACTAAATAGTATAGGTTTAGTACGTTTTACGTTTTTTTTTAATTTTAATTATATAATGTGATAATAACGTACAGATACAGATAAACACATCTTCAAAATATGTACAGTTTTAAAACTAAAAATTAATAAAAATAAAAATGATGTTTATGTCTAAAAATGTTCTTTAGATAACAGTAAAAATAGTAGTCAAGCTTAAAAAAATTATTTAAATATTTTTATATATAATATATATACCGAATAGGTAGCCTATGTCCACACCAGTGATGTCCACACAAGTGATGATTTAAACTTCATATGAGCCTAGGACCAAAGGTTTTTAGGTTAGGATAAAGAGTTTGCTGGTTAATCATGTTTGCTAATAAAGCTATTAAAATAACTTGTTAAAAATTAAATAATTTTACTTATTTGAAAAGTTATTTTGGTAACACAAGTGACGGTGTATGCTTAACGATTCCAACTTCTCACAACTCAAAACATTTTTAACAAAACTTAAGTCATTACAGTTCAATTCCAATTGCTCAACTGCAAATAATACACCATTTCCCTCCCTTTTCATACAAACTAACAGCTGACAATTCCCTCAGTTGTTGTTTTTTTCCTTCTTTCATATGTGTCCACACCAGTGATTATAAAGCTGGATACACTTGAATAATACTAAAATTACATTTATCTGTTAATTTAGAAATTTTAACTTATAAGTATAATTAAATGTTGGTTTACTTAATGTATTATCACATTAATGAAATACATTTAATAATAAAATATACGAAGTTACAGTAAGGTTTATCAATTACAACACAGCCTGATACGGTCCACACCAGTGATATGTCACATAGTGTGGACTCATAAAAAAATATAAATATTTATTCAGTCAGATTTGAATGTTAACAGATAGTTTAACTAAGGTATATTCTGCATTATTTATTTAAAAAATAATTGAATTTTAAAGCAATTAATATTTTTTTTGCCGGTTACACCATTCTGTACATTTTTTGAAGAATCACCCAGATTTATTACACTCTATTCAGCAGGCCTACTATAACCTATTGTTCGATTTGGCAATGTTGGTGAAATTCTATTTCAATTACGCAGTTATAGTGTAGCCTAGTTTCTATTGTTCGATGGTACGATGTTATTGTTTGTGTAATTTACGTTTTGTTACATTATTTTCTAATTTTATTTCTTTGTGTGTACTTTTGGGATTAATATTGTTTACTTTATTTAATTCTTACGTGTTTGGTGTATGTTAAGTGATTTATTTTCTTATAATTAGGGCCTACCGTACGTGAAATATTGTGGAAAAATCAAAACTTAACCTATATAAGGGTCACAGTCACCAAATGAGACAATTTCAGTCCCTTAAGTGAAACTACTATTAAATAAACAATTTTGTCACCAAACTGTGTTGTTTTATTTCAACTCCTTCATCTCCTTCCCTTATCCATTACTTTATCAATAAATAATGATATTTAATAAGTTAAAAATAAGCTTTTATGTGGATATTTACAATTCGGTCACTGTCCTTGACATGAGGATCATATGTTGTCTTTAAATTAAATACGAATAAAGAAACAGAAAATAAAATTACAATGGATAAATAAAATATGCATACCGCATATTTACAAATGCAATAGCATTTAAAAATAAATAAAACGTTTAAAACAGTTTTTTTTAGCGGCAAACTTTGTCCCCGGCAGCCGATTCGCGTGCAACATGAACTTTTAAATCGCGCGCTAAAAGTTCTCCGCGCGGGAAACAGTACGGGCTTCACAGTGGTTGTATACAAGAGTAGCCATTGTGTTAGATGTGAGTGGTTTCAGCTGTGGAGTACATCAACTATTGCTGGGATTTTCAACAAAAAAGGTAAGAAACTCATAGTACCTTAATTAGAATACAATCCGGTCACAACGATTACTTCACGAAAATGGTCTATTTCTAGAAAATGAATACATTCAATAAACAAATGTATCGAAGTAGTTTAATGGCCTCCTAACTGCAAATGCGCGCAAAACGGGATTTAGCTACTATTGCTTATAGAAGCGGGGAAATACAATCCGGTCACGCACAATTCGGTACCGTGACCGGAGAGGTATTTCGTGACCGAATTGTACAAAAATGCTTCCTTACGCCTATTAATGGAAAATGCACGTTTTCTACAAATATTGCACCATTAAATGTACATAGAAAGCATGGTTAATATATTCTATTTACTATTCTTTAAAGTAATTTTAAAAAAGTAAAGTAAAAACATTATTTAGACAACTTTGAGCGTTCTCTAGCATATTGTTGTTCATTTTATAATCACATTTTATTATTACCAAGTAAATATATTGCGTGATTCATTTGTTAATAATTATTTATTGGTAATTAATTATTTATTTTTTATTTATTAACATAGTTATTACTGTTTTGACAAATTAAGTAACTGCTAATTTAAATTTTCCGTATTTCGTGACCGAATTGTTAAAAAATGCTTCCTAACGCTTATAAATGAAAAATGCATATTTTCTTCAAATATTGGACCATTAAATCTCCATATAAAGCACGGTTAACACGTTATACTTACAATGCTTTAAAGTCATTTTTAAAAAGTAAAGGAAAAACATTATTTAGACAACTTAGAGCGTTCTATCATAATGGTTTTTACCGATTTCGTGACCGGATTGTACAAAAATGCTTCCTTACACCTATAAATGGAAAATGCATGTTTTCTACAAATATTGTACCATTAAATCTACATAGAAAGCACGGTTAACACATTATACTTACAATGCTTTAAAGTCATTTTAAAAAAGTAAAGGAAAAACATTATTTAGACAACTTTGAGCGTTCTCTAGCATATTGTTGTTTATTTTATATTCACATTTCATTATTAACAAGTAATATATTACGTGATTCATTTGTTAATAATTGGTAATTCATTATATATTTTTCATTTATTAACATAGTTATTATTGTTTTGACTAATTAAAGTAACTGCTAGTGTAATTTTGGCGGACATCATGTCAAATTTTTTTATCTTAATAATTCTTTATTGATATGTAGGCAAGAATTCCTTTTTACTTGACATGGTATATTTGCAATTGTTTGAATCTATTGCAGCCTTTTTTTTAATATGGATGGTAATTTTAATATGGGTGGTAATAATTTCACATAAATCAAACAGTAATAAGTAAATGCATTGTTCTTTACGATTTACATTGTACAAATTACGTACCGGTACCAAATGAGAATTCAAAGTACATTCTATTCTATTTATTTTACAGAAATGCATGTTAACGTGCATGATTTTATAGTGCCACAAATTCATGTATTTCTTTATTTTCCTGGTCTTTATTAACGTGATACTGCAGCGGCGTTTTATTGTTTTGCAGAATCAATGGCGCGGACCAAAAACTTATCTGGCCAAGAAAAGTATGAACGTCAAAAAGCTCTTGCCAAAGAGAGGCAAAGACGAAAAAGGGCTAAATTAACGGATGAAGAGCTAGAGAAGAAAAGAAAAGCAGACAGAGATAGATATAATAGACTGAAGCAGGAGAACAAAATAAAAAGCATAAAAGAAAAAACGCCTAGGGAACAAAGGAAAATGAGAAAGTATTGGCGATTACACAACAAAAAAAGACAGGAAAAGAAAAAGGCCCTAAATGAGGTTATGGCAACCCCACCAAATTCACCATTATCAGTAGAGTCTTCCGTTCAAAAAAGAAGAGGCCAAAAGATCAAGAGGAGGGATAAGGCCAAAGCCTACAGGACAATCAAAAAACAAAGCGACGTAATTAAAAACCTAGAAAGGAAGCTTGAAAAGTATAAAAAACGGTTAACAAGGGAAAAGAATAAATTAAAACTGAATTCCTCACCCTCGCCCAGAAAACAAGTTGCAGATCTTGTTGGGTCAAATGTGGCAAATGTTTCACCGAAAGTTAAACGACAGCTTCTTTTAGGGTTTGCACTTCAAAAGCAGCTTGAAGTGCAGGCAAAAGAAGCAGGTCCGAAAAAAAAAGACAAACAGGTTTTGCGAAAGGTGATGGGCAACAAAATATTAAAAAAATACCGCGTACAAAAGTATTTAACCAAAGTTATCCCGTACAGATGCAACAAAGTCCTGAAAGAGAACACCAACAAACTCGACTACACAGTTAAACCTAAACTTTTAATTCGCCACCAATTGTCTTCTACTTTGCGGAACTTTTATGAAGATGATACTGTAAGCCGTATGTGTCCCGGTAAAAAGGATTACGTAAAAAAGGGCATCATTAAAAAACAACGACGTATCCTACTTGATACCCTTGAAAATCTTCACAAAAGATTTTTGAAAGAAAGTAAGGCAAAGATTTCACTATCATCATTTTCTCGGTCCAAACCTTTTTGGGTAACACACCCTAAAAAGAGTGACAGGGACACGTGTGCGTGTGTAAAGCACAGCAACATGGAGTTCTTGGTTTCAGCCCTGAAGAAAATGGGAATAATTCAAGAACGGAACCTCAACGAAGTTGTTGCTGCTGTTGTCTGCTCAATAAAAACAGAAGCATGCATGATGAGCATCTGCGAGATTTGCGATAAAAAGGAAATACAGTTTTCCTTCAACGAAAATTTCAAAATGAAATATTTTCAATGGAGATGTGTCGCAGAAGAAAGAACGATAAAAAATGTCAAGAAGATGATTAAAAAAACTGTGAAGGTGAGAGTGGTCAAAGAAGTAAGTGAAGTAATTCAATGTTTCAAAGAAGAAATGGTAAATTTCAAAAAACATTTGTTTAATGCAATTCACCAGTCGTCTGAGCTGAAGAAAAAAGTTGATGGTTTAAAAAAAGGCGAAATTTTATTCAGAATAGATTTTTCTGAAAATTATGTAGCCAAATACTCAGAAGAGGTGCAGTCAATACACTTTGGCGCATCTAAACGGCAAATAACCCTCAATACAGGTGTGCTCTATGCTTTGCAGGATGGAAAAGTTCAAACAGAATGCTTTTGCACAGCATCAGACAATCTTGACCATCAGGCATATGCTGTATGGGCTCATTTGGAACCCATTTTGAAGTGGTCAGCTAAACGATTTCCAGAAACCACCACTATACACTTTTTTTCGGACAGTCCTTCAAGCCAATATAGAAACAAATTCAATATGTATCTTTTTAAAATAATTGTTCCACGTTTTTTCCTAAAGGCAAAATTTATGACCTGGAATTTCACTGAGGCTGGACATGGCAAGGGTCCCATGGATGGTGTTGGGGGGGCCCTGAAGAGGGGAGCAGACCGAAAAGTTTCCCATGGTTTAGACATCACAAGTGCTTCAGATTTTGTTTCTGCAATGAAAGACAGCACAATACTTTTACTTGAAGTGAAACCGGCACTCGTATTAAAATACCAGCAATCACAGGAATTATGAAGGTGCATCAAGTAACATATTCCTGTGGTATAATGAATGCCCGGAGACTCTCTTGTTTTGAGTGTCCTCCCTCACAATATTGTGACCACTACACCCATGCCTGTGACATATTCCCTGATGATGAGGAAGACCTGGATGACGACATTGTTACCAATCCATACCAAAAACAGACTAGCAAACGCCTACATGTTGATGACATTTTTTCATCTTCTGATGATGAAGAGTTGGTGCTTCCTGGACCGTCCTGCAGTGTGCTTGAAGAGGCTCCTCAAACATCATCTTCACATGCAGATATAATTGATGAAGAACCACCAGAAAAACGCTGCAAGAAGCAAACTCCTCAAAATGTAGATGTTGGAGTATTTGTGCTTGTGAAATTTGAAAACAGTTCCAAAAAATCAAAGCGGCACTAATTTGTTGCGGTGTGTCAAAGTGAGGTTTTGAACAATGAATTTGAAGCAATGTTCATGAACAATTGTTCAAAAGACAATGCATTGTTTTACCCAAATGAACGGGACACCTCAATTGTAAATATGAACCAGGTGGTGTCAGTACTTCCAAATCCAGTAATTACTTTAAAGGGCAACCGAATTTTTTATAAATTTAAAACACCCATTAAATTGTTTTAAGCAAGTACTTTGTATAACTGAAATTTTTTCTTTTGATTTAGTGTTAAGAGTATTCTTTAATATTAAGCCAATGTATATAATTTTTGAACAATTTCTGAGACTGTGAATTTAGATTGGTTTTATATTCCAAAGATTGTGTCTAACGTGTTCCTTTAATTTAATTAGTCAGTTTTGTTAGTGTATTATTGTTATGTTGTGTATGTATTGTTAGTGTCAATTATTTCACTAACACGGTATTGTGAACGAAGATTTTCAAAAGTATTGTTGAGAAGTATTGTGAAGTTGCCAATATAGAATTTAACACCGAATTCCTGTTTTGAAGTGTTTCTTTGGATTTAAGTACAGTGGACTCCCGATTATCCGCGAAATTAAGTGGCACGGCCAACGCGGATAGTGAAATTCGCGGATAATCCGCAAAAGAGCAGAAAATAGGAAACAAAAAAATTAAACTGAAATTCCAACTTAAAAAACTCGATTTATATACAGTAAAAGTTACAATTAACATTAAATTTTTTTAAATAACACAAAGTACCGAGCTTCCCTTAACGCTATTTCACGTTCGCGCTCGGATTATACCGAGCTTCCCTTAGCGCTATTTCACCCTTAGCGCTCGCGGATAATCGGGAGTCTACTGTATATATTTTTTAAATATTAAGCAAATGTATATATAATTGTTGTAGGCCCTACTATTTCGGATATTGTGCAATTTAGATTGTTTTTATATTGTATTCCAAAGACTGAAATGTGTTCCTTTAAATATATTTAGTTAGTTTTGTTATTTTTCATTACTTTATTATATCTGTTATTTCTAGGTAATGTGGACGAAGATTTAAAAAAGTATGATTGACATTCCAAAGACTAACTTTGTTGCATCCTGTTTAATTTTTCACGTTTTTTATTTTTATGTTAATTAAAAAATCAATTGTACTGTGTACGAAGAATTGTTTTGTTGACAAAAGGTATGGTAATGTTTAATATTTGTCCACTTATTGGTTGCAGTAGGGTGATGGTAGTTTGTGACGATGTTATCTTTCATTGAAGATTTCATTCATGATTTTATTTCATTTCTTTATTTGTACAATTTAATTGTGTTTATTAAAACTATTCATCAACAGTTTTCAATCTTGTTCACTTATTAGATCCCTTTAAAATCCCGTTCTCTGCATGGCGTAAACAATCCGGTCACGATCACGACAATCCGATCACGCCCGCTACAATTCGGTCACGGCAACCAAAACGAAAATAACACCATTTTGGTTTAATTAAATTCGGTGTTATTATGTAAGGCCACTTGTTAGTAGGCAATGTTGACGCTACTTACCTTAATAACATATTCTACAAGCTCATACAAGATATATTGTAATTATGAACTACGTGAATGGTGACCGGATTGTAAAAATTACCTTTATTTTTGCAAATATCAGTTATAAACAATAAAAACAAATAGACATCAACTTTAATAAACATTACATGAGTAAAACTACCATAAGTACTGTTTTTGTCCTTTTAATATTATTTTTAGTACAATTTTTAGCCGTGTTCATGATCGTGACCGAATTGTAATTTTTCGGTACTCCCGTTACAAAAAAAATTTGAAAAAATCTTAAAACATGAAAATTAGCTCTGCTGTATATATATTCACAATCTTCAAGATATTATACAATTATTTCAATACCGCAAACACATTATAATTGTGTTTAAATTTATATTTTTATGGTATTCAATATTGTCTTATTTGGTGACTGTGACCCATAATTTCAACTTTCATTTCTTTCATAACTCCTATAGAGGCCTAAATATTATTTTCCGGGAAAATTTTTGTTGTTTTTACAATCAGTTAAGCCCCGGTTTGTAAGACCACGTCGAGCGTCCGGCTCGATTGCTGAACGTGATGACCACGTCAATGCTAGAACAGAGTGAATGCAAGAGCATTGGCGTGGTTTCTTAGACCACGTCCGGCTGCCGACGTCGCGTCAGCTTTTCGAAGGTCCGGCGTGGTACGCTCTGGATAGGTCTCAGTCTATTCCGGCGTGGTTTCACGGCGTGATTTCACTGCGCAATATACTGCTTTTAATTTCTTTAAGCAACTTTTTTTTGTAATTGCTGTGAAATATTTAGCTGTATTAACTTATTATTTTATTGTGTATTACTAAGCATTATGGAGTCTAAGGTTTTCACGAGTGAATTGGTTGATAAGTTGATAGATCTGGTTCAAAATAATCCAGTTCTCTACGATTTTTCCTAAAAAAAAACTAAAAAGATGCCATGGGGAAAAACAATATTTGGAAACAAATTTCCGAGGAACTTGTGAGAGAAAGTCTGTTTTTAACTGCATTGTTTAAACTGTGAACTAACAAAAATAAAATATTAAGCCTTACCTAAAAACCAAAGATGAAACATCGTGATGCACAGCAATGGTACGCAATGGTACATACTACATGGTGCAGCCAAAAGGAAACATCATTTTTCATTTTTTCTTGTGTAGAACAAATTAAAAGTTTTTACTTTATTATTAAATGAGATACTTCAAAAATAAATTACATACATTTTTAAAGGAAGTTTACAGATTTTAAATTAAAACATTTTTTTTACATCTTCGTTAAAAAAAAGTTTATAGCTTTGGGATGCCATATTTGTTAAAGATATTATAAACATTTCCTTAACTATGTAAAAGGTCAACGGGAAGTCTGAAAATCTTCGGTATCCCTTCACAAAACAAACTATTCTAATAATACCATTTTTAAAGTTTTCCTTGTAGCTATTTCTCAATTGTTGTAAAAGAAAAAAACGTTCAATTACTACTCGATGTTGGTATCTTTGAAAAGCACATTAGTTTAATGATAAATTTAATAGACTCAAACAAAAAATATACAGTGATGCAAAATTAATTTAATGATAAGAACTTACGCTTGCAATACAAAGGGTTCAATTTAACAAAAATAATTATTGTTAAAGGTTTGATAAAAATGTTTGATCACGTACTTGACGATTTAGTCACTTTTCTGAATGGCATTCAGCTGCCAATTCACGGAAATCTTTTCACTGCAAAAGAAGTCTTTAAACTTTTCTCGTACGTAGTAAGCCCAACGTGTTCCTTTTCTTCCTGTTGTTAGCTCTCTTATAGGTATCAAATTTTCTGTGGGTAGAGGAAGTTTATCTTCGTCTTGGTTGGATCAACGAATTTTTGCCACTCTAAATAAATTGTGGAAAACATCCGCAGCTAGAATCAGGTTGTCAACAGTTTCAGGAGTGATAGCAATTTGTGTAAAAAATACTGTAAAGTACTGGGATAGGATCCCAAATACATTTTCACTGTACCGCCATGCTTGACAATGTCTGTAGATGTATACAAACCATACACCTTAACCTAAAAATTACATATTTTTCAGAGGCAAGTTCCGAGCTATAAACAGAACTAACTTTTACTATGAGTGTAGGCCTATATGCGTTTAAACACTTTTTCTAATGGAATTGAGCTACCAATCCACTGAACAATTTTCATTGCAAAAGAAGTCTTTAAACTTGTCTCTTACACTATAAGCTAACTGAGTTGCTTTCCTGCCAGTTGTAGCAACATCATAATTCTGACACTCGTAACTATATCTGAGGTCTAGTTGCTTTCACAGAGCAAGAAATAGATTCGCGCCGTCAAATACGAGCTTTTTACAAACCAGTATCGCGTTGAATCATGGCGTGATGTAAGTAACGCCGGCTTCACCGACTTGCCGCTCTTGAACATCACGGCGTAGTTATCGCGGCGTGGTCTTACAAACCGAGGCTTTAGATGTGTTCTTTCATATTATATCAAATTCCCTTAGAAATCGATTGACAAGTTATAAAGTTAATTTTTACCATGGGAAGATTTGGTGCTGACAAAATAATAGTAAACAATTACCTAAATTGTTTTTCTTCAAAAGGAAAAGTGGGCCTGCCGTACTGCAGGGGTGCAGAAAATATTTTAGCAGCACACGAAATTTCCCTAGATCACACTTTTTTCACTAAAAATTTCCCCAAAATTGATCGCTATTAGCTACAGACATGCCAGACATTAACACAATTTGTTTATCTATTTCAACATATTTATTGACATTATGTTTTAATAATTATTATTATAGCCTATTCATTATAAATTCTAATATAAATCTAAAAAAAAAAATAAAAATTGCATTATTTTTTCTTAATTAACTACGGTGAAATTAAATATCTGTCAAATATCGTCAGATGGTCCCAAAAGGTTTAAAACAAAAAAATAGAACTTGATTATTGCTATTTTATTATGTTTGAAAGTTGGTCTAATACTTAATTGGTAAAAACAAAGTTAAATGTTATGTTTAATTAGCTCCAATTAAATTACCGAATTACTTACCACAGTCACTACTGAAAATATTACGGAAACACTATAAATATAATACTTACTAACCCTCCGA
Source organism: Philaenus spumarius (assembly GCA_018207615.1). Lineage (NCBI taxonomy): Eukaryota > Metazoa > Arthropoda > Insecta > Hemiptera > Aphrophoridae > Philaenus > Philaenus spumarius. The sequence continues at coordinate 89,951 of JAGFPH010001361.1, forward strand.
TGGTTCACTACATTGTCTCTTAAACATCACAATAATAAACAATTGAGACTGAAAAAATCACTAGTATAAATTTAAACATCACAGTAATAAACAACCAACCACCTAGACCACTTGCTACTTATAAACTGACGGGGTCGAAAACTCGAAACAAAAGATATGAGATATAACAGATAACAGTATATCCCATCCCTCCACCCCCATCTACACAATGAAAAAGGAAACTAGTGAAAAGATGGAACACTTTTTCGAGACTTTGGCTCGTCTGGACAGATCACACGAATTGAAAGAAAATTAAAGTTAAAAATTACTTTTTATTTGTTACATTTAGTTAAAACAATAAGTGATTCCGATGCGCTACGGCTTTTTAACTGTCAAAATCAGTTTTCCAAGCCCTAAAACATATAAAACGTTACCCCACACAGTATTTTCAAAATTTTGATCCAAAAACGGTTCCCTGACGCGCTACGACTTTTTAACTGTCAAAATCTGGTTTCCCGTACCCAAAAACATAAAAAACGATACCCCCACACTGTATGTTCATAATTTTGACCCAATATTTTTAAAATTTTGACTCAAAAACGTGACCGCCTACGCTAGAAAGCTCAAAGGCTTTTCAACTCTCCACAATAAAATTACGAAGATTTTGGTATCGCCAGAAGTTTTCTGTGATGTCTGCGAGTGCTTTATATCGTGTATACAGGAAAACAGACACACAAAAAATCATCGCATGATTTCAATACTTCGGCATTCTAATGCAAGCCGAAATAATAAATGAGTACGCACATCACATTGTACCATTTCACTGATAAAGACTGATTTCGAATTTCGGTAAAAAAAAAAATGGAAAAACATCAGTAATACCATAGATCATGAATAATAAAATAGATTAATTATGCATGTCTACTGCGGCAGTGTGGCGAAAAAATGGTTGTCGGGAAAATATTGCATGATCGCGCCGCGGGGTAGCGCTAGGAAGAAATCATTCAAAGCATTGGTGCTACTCACCGCTTTCGTCGTTTCCCCCATAGATCGCGCCACTATCGTCGAATTTCCAGTGGATTGAAATAATGCATTGGATCGGAGTTCTATTAGGTTATCCAAATACAATGGTAATACCTACGTTAAGTGTCGTTGTATAATTTGGTTTAATACGATTTAATTCTAATCGCTTCAATAATTTCATTTGTATGAAACTAATCAAAATTTGGTTACCGGTATCATAATAACTATTTAATACCTAACGAATGCCAGTATTTGAACGCCCGTCAAGAATCAGGGAACTGCCATTCATCAACCAGAACAAAAAATATCGTATCGGCGGCTCGGCCGTACGATATTTTGTGCGGTGAAGATTAATATCGTATCGGCGGCTCGACCGTACGATATTTTGTGCGGTGAAAATTAAATAGGAACCCTGACCGACTTGCAGCAGAGAGCAGACACACACTTTGTATGTGTGTGTTGCTGTGTATGTATAAGTATCATACAAACTGATTAGGCCAACCTTTGTTCCCATCCATTTCTTATCTATTTTTTCCCAAAATAATTATATTTTCCTCATTTTTTGTGGGGGTTTTCCCCGGCCAAAATTTCTCCAGTTCAGTCCCAATTTCTCCCGAACCTCGTTCGGGCGTTCTGGCATATTCTGCAGGCCTACCGTACTGTAGGAGTTGAAATTTTAGATTTCACAAGCACTAAAAGTTTTAACCCTGGAACCGGCAGATCGCACGAAACGTGCGATCATGACAACACATTTGTAACGCGTGATTGTATTGAATATTTGACCCACTAAAAATCTTCCAATCTCAAAAAGACTAACACCTTTGGAAAGGTAATGTTTCAAACTTTAATTTTTGTATTTAACATTTCTTTCTAAAACGTATATTTACATATGTAATCATCGTTTTAAAATTTTAGTTTTCTGTAAACGTTTTGCCGCATGTGAAATACAAAGTAGTTAGGCCTATGTTCTATTTTGTCACTTTTCTAAAGCTGAATTGCGCTCGACCGGGATATTTTGACAATAATGTAGAGATACCTTTGCATTCGTTAAGATTTTAACTTTCTAAAACTGCCACTAAATCGAAAGTCACTTGCATAGTTCCAAAGATATGAAATTTTCTGTAACCTTTGCAATTGGCCAGATTTTAACCAATAAAATAGCACATTTTGCATTTGAGATATGAAATAATAATTTACAAGTATACAGTTCAATTCTTTGATTTATTCGCTACACTTTGTTATAATAATATTACATTTTTGGGCAAAGAAAATATTGCTAAATTGTGTTTTAAACCAGGCCTAGTTTTGTTAGCAACCTTGTAGTTGGAACATAAAAACTGGTGTTTTCAAAATAAGAAATTTGAAATTGATAAATGTTATTATACAGTTCTATTTAGAACTAAATTACAAAACTTTTTTACATTTATGGAAAAAATTACAAAAAATGTTTAGGGGCCTACTACTTTTTATGTAGGCCTAGACCTAAAGTTAAACTTCTATTTTTCGTAACTGAACATTTTTTGTTTCTTGAGCTTAAACTTTGTAAATTTTACATCTATCATATTTTTACTGGCATATATAAATTCTTTGAACATTTCTCTACAAAAAAGCTATAGAACACTTTTAGATTGGGGTTCATTTACTATTTTTGGCGAATTTTTGAAAAAATTCTTGCACACGCCAAAAAATCACTTTTTGTTAAAGCCGCCGGTTAGGGTTAATGTGCATAGGCCTATCTACAGTTAAAATGTATGGTTATCAGCTTATATGCAAGTAACATTAGGTATTTATGCTTTAAATACAACCTCAAAACTCACATAACCTCTCCATTGGAATTCTGGAAAACAAGATGGCTGAATCTGTTGACAGTTTTTCACTTTAAAAGAGAGAAATTTAAATGAATGTACTTTGGCAAATGTATACTTTTAAGAATACAATCATTTAGGATTTTAATTTATGTACCGGTATATAAAAATAAAATATAACCTAGTTATAATATTGTTCATATTCCTATAGTTTGCCTGGAAAAAATACAACAGTGAATCAAAATTGCTAAATTGTTTAAAACTACAAACAAGAAACTAGTCTATCTGAAGGGCCTATATAATAGTATACAACAATGGGCATGTGTGAAAATATGTTTATTCCTTGAATTATTTAGTGACATATAGTGTCAATAGAATAATTTTGTTAAAAATATAATTATTATGGTATACGTAACTAAAACACTTGTTGATCATAACTTAATAACCTCTATAGGGTAATTGAATATTTTAAAGTTTATCAACAGTAACTTTTTGCACTATCAGAGTAATGTAAAATGTTTAAAATTACAAGTAAATGCTGACATATATGTTTCTATCAAGGTATGTGCATTACTCATATTTAGGGCAATAATTGACAATTTCGGAAATTCACTAAAAAGCTCATGTTTTATAGGTTTTTCCATAAATTCCCACTTTTTGGGTTTTATCAAAGCTTTTGGAAAATAACAGGAAATATTCCTATTTATAAACTTCCTACCCTTTGGGAATATTTTCAGCCCACATCACTATTTGTGACTAGTTAGCATTGAGAAAATAATGCTTAGTAGGCTAAATCTCAAAAGGAAGATGTTATATTTAGGTTATTAATATGGGCCTATCTATATATATAAAAGCTAAATACCACTCACTCACTGACTCATCACGAAATCTCAAAAACTACTGAACGGATTGGAACGAAATTTGGTATGTAGCTTCCTCTAGGGCCATAGGTGCTAACCAAGAAAGGTTTTCAAAAAATTCTAAATTTTAGCAGGGTTTGGGGGGATCAAAGTTAATAAATCACGATTCCTCTAAAACTGCTGAACAAATTGGAATGAAATTTGTTATATGTAGCTTCATCTAATGCCGTAGGTACTGGCTTGGAAAAAATTTAAACAAATTCGAAATCTTAGGGGGTTTTCGGTGGGTCAAATTTACCAAATCACGATCTCTCCAAAACTACCAAACGGATTGGAATGAAATTTGGTATGTAGCTTCCTCTAGGGCCATAGGTGCTTGGTAAGAAAGGGTTTAGAAAAATTCAATATTTTAGGGGTTTTGGCAGGTCAAAGTTACTAAAAATCCCAATAAAAATAAATAGTATAATATATTTTTTTGGTTAATATACATTTAACTTTAATTTCTATATCGATCCATGCAAATCCGGATCGGGGCATCTATCTATATATTTTGCTGCCCTGATCTATATAATTATCATCATATCATGAACGATTTGTCTAAACTTGGTGAAATCTCAAACAATATATACTATTTATGAGATAGATATTCCAATTAAACAAAATATTGTACGATTATAAGTCTTACAAAATTTTTTTGAAAGGTTTAAAATATTGGTAAATTGAATTTTTTATTTTGTTGCCTACAGACTGATCACGATTTCTTAAAATGTATATAGCCTTGAAACAAGAAACCTGGCACAAATAGTACCTTGCCCCTCCCTCACTTTCACTTTCCTACTCACTGACCACAAGGCACTGGTGCATCAGTTGGGCTTATCATTTTGATGTTCTCATTCCTCTAAACCCTTCTATTCCTGATACTCCCGTTCCCTCTTATATTGCGGAGGTAAATATTGGGGAAATTGGGCAGCTTCCAGACAATCATCTCCAAAACCCTCAGTCTCCGTTGACAGAACCTTGTTTTTTCATCTGATACTGTTAAGTCTGATCATTGTTCCATTGTTCAAACCACCCAGAAACGTGGAAAAAACGGCAAAAATGTTTTTCTAATACTAATTGTGCTAAAGCACATAAGGGAGTCTGTCAAAAGATACAATGCAAAAAATCCCGCTGTAAATCGTGAGGCTGTCAAAAGATACAATTAAAAAAATCCTGCCATATGCGGCTTCCAAAAAGTACAGTCAACAAAATCCCCAGGTCAAAATGGCTGCCGTTCAAAAATACAGTTCTAAAAGATGTCACATGAAGGTGCTTCCATGGTCTGAAAAATCAATGTCAGGGTTTCACTACAACTGCAACACCGATTATCACAAAGACAAAACAGTTGAACTAGGTCCTATGACGACATGTAAATGGTGTACAGCTATGAAGTGGTATAAATGACATGGTTTAGAACCTATGATTCGTATCTTTATGACACGAAATTACCATCATTTGTAGCATTTATTTCACCAAAATAATTATGCAATAGCTAAGCATTGCCGGGTCAGCTAGTATTATAATAAAAATGAATTTTATATTAATAAGCTATCATTTTTTTTGGCTTAGAATAGTTTTATGAAGTGTTGCCACAAGTGTTTGCGCTTTAGGTTTGCGCTTTATTATGGGCGTAAATTTACATTATGACCCTCAGCTGATATGTTTGGACGACAACCTTTTTTTAGGAAATTGAGACTTAGTGACCTAAGCACATTCTGTTGAATCTGGTAAACGTACTGTGACTAAATACTGTAAGTTAGAACTTCAGGTAATTTTGTTTATTGCTTGCTGTTATACAAAACAACTTCATTGATGTTACCAACTATTAGGGTTGAAAATACTACCCTTATTATTCCGGGTTCAAACACTAATTTTTCTATTAACAGTTCAATAGCAATGCATCGTGGTTCAGTGGTAATACTTAATTTAACATTAATTTATTTGTACACCTTTGCAATTACAGATGACATACAGTTTCTCCCATTAGCCTACACTTATGCTACGTACATTTCTTTTACTGGGTATTGACCTTTATAAGACAGACTGGATTACGGTATTGGCAATTAAAGCGTGTTACTTTTATGTTAATAACCCCAAAACTTTGTATACAATGTGACTTCAACAATAGACCAAAATACTTTGCTTTGCTCACTCAGTATGTTGTCTTCCTTCACTTGAGACCTCGTCCCAATGGTCCAAACTTCGAGCTGATCGGATTTCCCCGTCTCGATTTCCTGGCCGCACTTTTCACGAAGAACTGGCCTAACTTCCGGCCCAATACCTTAACAACAGACTTTCCCTGGTCACCCGACCACTCTACTCTGGCCCATCGACCACCGTACTCTGGCAAAGATTCTAGATTCGGATTATACTTTATAACCCGTCTAGCTTCCTGTTGACATCTCCAACAAAACAACCGATGCTTTCGTAGCATTTGTTTTGTTCCGCGTTAATAACCTTGCTACTATTTCCGTATTTATACTATACTTCCTGGTCTGTCTTGCTGGTTAATACCATTACATACAAAACACTACCTCTAATAACTATATACTAAAATATATCTTTATTACACATTCCAAAACATAACACAACTTATATATGTTTACAAAATGGAAATATACTGTGACTAGAGACTGTACTTTCAGAACTTCAGGCTTTTTTATTTTCATCGCTTCAAAATACATTGATGAAACAAATACATTTTGGTCCTTGTTAGAATCAATGTAAGTTATTGAATCATGAACATCGATGTATGTCGAACATATCAGTAGTTTCTTGTTTGATGCAAGTGCTGTAAACATCAAGTATTTATGTATTATAGAATTTTATTAAGTGATGTTAAGTTGTAGAAATTGCGGAGTCCGGTAATTGTGTTTATTTACGTTCGCATGCACAGTCCGATGTCATTGAAAAGCTACATCTAATATTTCCTGAGTTTAAGTTTAAAGTGTTTTATTTTCTGTTTATATTTAATTACCGGTACATTAAGTTTTGTAAATTATATTTTCTGTTTTCGTTTATTTAAAATTTGTAGAAGTAGAATTGATCTTTACAATTACATATAAGAGCATTTTCTTGCTTATGTTGGCACCTCTGTTGCAATATGTGAGGGGTTGTAATGTAAACTTACACCTTATGATACTTTTTTTAAGAATGTGTAATATAATGTACAAAATATAACTTTTTCCTTTTTCGTATTTGTGTTTTTTAATATCATTCAAACATTGACAGGTTTTATGATACTGAAGTAGTGTTTTTTGTGCTCATAAATTGGCAATCCAGCTGTGATAGTACAAGTAGTGGTGTACTTGTAACGTTGCGGCGCTTCCCATATAGGCTCCCATCGTCCTACTATGGTTTAGCGACGTCCTGCCGGTTGTCGGCCAAGTCCTTAACCCCTCTTGCGGAGATCCGGACGCTGTCAGGAGGGCGGTGTGTGAGAAGGATCTTCAAGAATCGGTACTCAGTGTATTCAGTAATGCATGTTTATTAGAGGTTAACAAACATTACTCTGTTGGTGCCGCCTAAACTAGTTAAACCTAAATCTACTTATAATTTAGCCATGAGGCAAAGCAAGACTAACCCCCCCTTTGAGCCTACGCGTACGCGATCATTTCCAAAACCAGACTGACTCTCTCGTGCGTGCTGCCTGTGATTCCTGTTAGCGTTCCCCTCCCTTAATTATCATGAACTCAAACCTCAGCGTTTTGTATGTGAAGACATTGCCAACACTATAACCTGTTCATGGTTAGTGGACCCTTGATTATGATTTATTAAATATTATTATTTATTATATTTACTACGAGGTGAGGGGTACCTGCTACATACTAAAGATTCACCATAATTTTCATAAATGAATAGATCTCTAATATTTTAAGATCGAATTTCAAATTCAGTTATTAAGAACAAGTAGCTTATTTAAGTTTATTTCTTTAAAGCTTAAATTTTTGTTGCAGGACAAACTGGAGATTGTGCTCTTCTCGTAACTCATGATGGTGCCGTCTATGCAGTAGGCAAAAGTACAGTTGGCTGTTTAGGCTTAGGAGAAGTTGTAGAATCAACAGAACCTAGTCTTGTAAAAGAAATTACTGGAGTTTCAGGTAAGAATATAAAGTGTAACGTCTCACCGACAGTTACAACTTCTGCCTACCTTCACCGACTTCCAAATAGTTTCCCTTTTCTCCGCCAGACGCCGACTCCGTACGGTCCCTGCTATTTTTATAAGGCAATGGCTTTATCTGGGAATCGACAGCTGATTTATATCTCGTCAGTTAAATTTTGCTTTGTCATAGGAGCTTCCAGAAAGGTCGGCCATTAGCCTGTTACGAACTAAACCGTTAAGACGCTGCAAAGTTGTAGTTATGTCGTTATATTTTAAATAATTCAGTCGCGATCTTAACGACGGTGTGTCGCTAAATAATATGATTTTCTTTTAAGCCTTTGCCTTTGTGGATACCAGGTATGAGTGTTTTAGCTTTACCTTGATAATTATGAAATATTTACTTGTAAAACCTAATAAGGTTATTTCCACCTTTGGTTTATGAATAACTTTCCTAACTCATTTTGATCGATTTAATAGAGAAACCTATGTATTTCATTTTTACTACAGCCTAATTTTAAAATGCAAATCTTACAGCCTACAAAAACTTTAAAGCTGATACCATGTTGGTTATTACTAAAGTCTAAACATATTTCAACAAAACTGGCCTAAACTGTTCTGTATTAATTAACTGTAACTGTGTAGTTTTCTGCAGTATAACCAATATTGAAAACTTTTAATGAGCTATAAGCGTAATATTACTGATATAGATATTATGTAACTAAACGAGAACATTTTTATGTTGCCATGTGGTTTAGCTAACATGTAGAGACAGTCTTATGCAACATTACACATGTTGTATTAACCATTACAATCTTTAAGTAGCAATTTGTCACCTTGTGCTACAAATTTTAATAAAACAGCCAACTCAAAGAACTATCAGTTTTATGCTTATTTAAATTAGCTGCAAGTTTTCTAAAAAGGAATTGTTATTTATGTTATGCAGTTACACTGGTTCAACTCCAGGGATTATTTAACTATACAATGCCATAACCTACGCCACAGCTACGCCTTGAAAAGGCCTACTTTCCAACAGGACTTTAAAAAAATAATAAAATATATCTACAGTGCTTTAGTTAAAGACAGGATTTAATTTAAAATATGAACGATCTGCAGTTGTTTTTTTGTGTTAAATGTTAAACAGGCTGTATTTTGAAAAGTATTTTGCATATGTGTACTATATAGGATATGTTAGTATTTAATAATTGGGAGGAGCAAGCTAGCACATTTCGGACCTTAGCCCTAAGGGCTGCATATTAGAAATTTTATACCTTTTTTTTTTATATATAGAGAGACGTCTCATAATTAATTTTGTCTATTTATTCAATTATTTATAATTACCTTTTAGAGTTGGCCAACGACATATATATTTATTCTTAAAACAAATCCATGGTATTTCATGTTAAAACTTTGTAACTTGTTAATCTTTTTCTGTATAAATTCTGTAATTATTATTAAAAGGGAGGGTTTTTGATTTTTATTTTTGGGGAGGGCTTTTAAATTCAACTTAATAAAATATATATGTTTTCTTTTAAATCTCAAACTTTTCTTGTATTAAGGGCATATCAATAATTTCATTTTTTTTTGTATTAAGGGCATATAAACTTTTTTTTATTTTGGTTAATAAAGCCAAAAATTATATCTATTTCTATGGTTTATTGAGTTAACCTCTAGGTATCCTGTGTATTGTGAGAGATAAGCTGAAACATTCCTACTTTTGGTGATATTTAAATTTAAAGGTAAGTTTTGAACAGTACCAATCTATGTGGCCCAGTATTGCTTCCGTTCCCTTAAATATTCTTTTGTAAGATTGGTACAAAAGTTACTTAAAATTAAACTATTATTTGCTCTTTAGTGTAATAGTAAGAATATTTTGGGTATCTCCACCTTCCAAATCCAAATCTAGGGTTGATAAAAACCATTCCTCTTCCACTATAAATTTAGTAGGATTTAATAACAAATAAGTAAAACCTTGGTACAGTAATGCTATTTATAATACTTGGTCCTCGTGTAACTTGTATTGTAAATGATTTATATAGGCCTAACTGTTTCTATTGTTTAGAATAGAAAGACACTCTGGGATAATTATAAGTTTACTATTAGGTAGCATATAAACATGTTTAGGGCTACTTTTTAAAAAGAATTTTAATAGCTATTTAATCAAGTTATTTGTTACCTGGTGTTAAAGAAGCCATTGTTCCTACTTGGAGATATTAGTTGTGATGTTACACTCAGTATCAAATGATGTTAAACTAGAACATAGCTATTTGATGATTTGAAATTATATTGTACATTTCTCTGTTTTTTGTGAAGCTTTTATTTTAGAAAAAACTAAACAAGACTATTCCACTTTAGCATGCTATTTTTCGTGAAACAGGTGGTCTATAATAGAGTTAAACTAGGACTGACCGTTATGACAGGCCGTTATGCGCGAAGGACTGATGGTTTGCCTGCAAGCGGCTATTTACAGTTTATCTCAAAAGATAGTGTAAGCGTATTGGAATCTAAATTTACTACTGCTAGGTTTAAATTACGTTTCGTGATGAATATTTATTAAAACTAGAACTTAATGATTATCAACGCTATTAACAAGGTTATTGATTAAATTATAACTGAAATTAACTGTGAATTCAGATATTTAAAAAGAAAAGAAATAGGCTCTAAAGATGAAAAAAGATTCATTGAATTAATTTACACTTTTGTTATTAAAATTATAGTCAGTTCAAAGTGAGATAATGTTATGTTTAAACAATTATGTGATAGTTTAATACAGTTTGAAATATACAGAAGGACATAATTAATTTTGACATTTTATTATGTGGATTAGTTGAAGATATTGTATATTTGTTCTATTTTGATACTTGTGAGTGGTCTTACATTGCTTCTTGCTGGTAAGATAGTTATGAACAGAATGCTCAATAATAGTAGAGCATCATTGTTTACAGAAAGTATTTCTTCTTCTCCCAAAGAGGTTGTATTTATTGTAAGCTTTCAATTATAAACAAATTGTGAGAGATTGTATATTTAAAATTTTATAAATTTAATGAGATGTGTGACATGTGCGACCACTGAGAACGAGAGAAATAGTAAAATATAGAAAGAGACGTATAGTAAATTTTAGCCATAATGGGATCTAGGCATTACATTGAGTGAGACGCATAAGCTTAATAAATAATAAATAAAAGAAAGTTAGAGTCAATTAAAAAGGTAAATTTAATAACAAATGAAATAATCAATAGCAGACATAAATTATTAATGATGTAGTATATACATATATATGATGTCAAATAAGAATTAGTGAAAGGATGCGGTATTAATTGAAAGTTAAAAGTGCGTATTGGATAAAAATAAAGTTACAAAAGATAGTTTTATCAAATGTGATTGACAAAAACAAAACATATATAGAAAATTCACATATATAACAATAATAGTGCACCGTAAAACATCTGCAAACATAAAAAAGTCAAGCTTAACAGTTGGTAGCAGTGGTTCTTAGAACGGATATGAAATTTTGGGAAAGAAATCCGGTGGAGGAGACTCGGCTTGGTTTATCTTAGTGTGGAGGTCCACACACAATTGTATATGTACAAAAGTTGTACAGATAATTAATGATTTTCCTCAAGTACAGTAGTTGTGAGGATTGGAGCTGATACAGATTTTGGTATCATGAGGTCAACATTTGTGAATTGTGCAATTTATTAAAAGTGTTTTGCGAATAAAGGACAGTGTTATTTGGGCCTTTCGTAAGAATACGCAAGTATTAGAAATTAAATTAAAATAATACTCTTTCAAATTGAACATTGAGGGCTGCAGTGCACAACGCTTGAAACGCACCTACAACAAAACGACTACACTTCTCACTCTTGACACGATTGCTTGACGCCCCGTTAACGGTCCCCCAATCATTTACCTAGGCAAAAACGACCAGGCGTACCAATAACGCTTCCTTGACGATAGCACAACGACCCGTGTGCGGACTGCCTTAGATAGAATTCAATAAAATAATTAACTTAATTTTTTTTGTGAAATAAATCTTTTTGGTCTGCTTTTAAAGTTTTGAAATTTAAAATATAATTTGATTTAAACAGTCTTTTTAGATCAATTAAAAAAAAAAATAGTTTTAAAAAATCAATTGATGATACTTTACATTGTGTGTAGTTTATCATTTTCATGTTATAAGATGTAGTACATTACAATGATGTGTGAGTAAATGTCTTAACTTTTATTTATCACCACAATCCAGCCTAGAGAGTACTATTTCAGTCAGACGAACCACGACCGAGAGTTAAAAAAAATTAAAATAGTAAATTTATTCGGTTAATTATGCAGATGAAACAAGATGGCGTCATCTAGGATTAAGTTTGCGCGTATTGTGTACGATTGTTGTAAGGTAGAAGATTTTCTTAAAATATCTGTGGTGCAATGCAGGCATGTTTAGACTATAAACATAACCATAGATGGTCGCTATAGAGCATAGAGATGAATAATATGTGGATGTAAATACTGGAAATAAACAAACTACAGGTTTGAGGTTAGTTTATTTTTTTATTTAAGTTTTTGTTTTTAAAGTGAATAAATTATGGTAACCTGTTTAAAATAAAAGTAAATGATTCATTTTAACAAATTTAAAGAAAGAATTCACATATTATTATTTTTTAACTTATATTGACATATATTGTTATTTTTTTTATTTTTGACATGAACAAATTCCGATTTCCATTTAAAAAAAATCTTTTACACGTAATTGAATCTTTTTGTAACCAAACAGTTACAGATGGTATATGTGTTAAAAACTTTATGGGTCGAATTTTCAGATTTTCTCTCTTTTTTGTGTACCATTTCAATATATAGATTGAAAATCTAGATTAAGTTAGTTAATGGGCAAAACAAGACCAAGAGGGTAAAAATTGGTTGGAATTTTTGATAACTGAAAAATTACTTCGTTAATTTATAAAATATTGCATCGGTTAAAATTATTATACCAGTTACAAGTAGTACTAACAAATTTTTTTAATGGTTATTGATACTATTGTGTCTTGAATTGGTAAATTAACTATAACAAGATATTGTTATAACACATTTTTTGATTAATCTCGGCTGTATCAAATAGAACTTGAACATAACAATGTACTAAAACTATTGCTGAATAGTTATTTACATATGACTATTGTCTAAACATATGATGCAATAAACATATGATATCTACAATATTCTTCCCCACTTAAATTCAAAAGTCCATTGGAAACAAAATTAGGATACATCGAAGAAAATAAGAACTTTACATAAAATAGTCTTTAAACCGTTCTGGTTGTTTCCTCATTCTCTCCGAATGTCTTGGGTTTTGGTCGGGATTAATCTCTTGAGGTGGTACAACTGGATGTGGAACGTCTTCATTTATAGTTTGAGGAAGTCGTGGAACATCAAAACACTGTGTAGGGCCAAAAATAACAGACTTCTTATTTTTCTTGCTGACTAGTGTTGAGTAGAGTTGGTTAATATGCCTTTTTATTATTCTTCCACTGTCCAAAAGTATCAAATAGTGTAGTTTGCCAATTTTCTTGTATACTTCACCAAACTTCCAAATGTTTTTGTTATTTTTGAAGAATCAAACTTGTACTCTCTCCTTTACATTCAAACTTCTTATAGACTTGATGTGACTACTTGAAGGTTTCGGGTTGTTTCAGAAGATAGCATTCAATCGAGTTCAGAATTTTCTATTTAAATAAAGTTCTGCAGGTGATTTTTCACACGTAAGAGGGGTTGCTCGATATTGAAACAATATCTTTCTTAATTTGTCTTTAATTGGAATGTGTTCATTAGAGGTAGCTAGAAGTTTGTGTTTGAGGGTTTGAACATTTCTCTCTGCCAAACCGTTTGTTGCTGGATGACCCGGAGCAATGAATTTTGAAAAAATTCCCCTGTTTTTGCAATACGTTTGAAATTCATCACTTTTGAAAATAGCAGCATTGTCTGATACCATTTGTCTTGGATAACCATGAAAAGCAAAAATATCTTCCGATAGTCTTGAAGGAATCAGGAGTTACTTTTGATATTCTTACTTTCGCCCACTTTGATTTTGCATCCATGCAGATTAAGAAGTAGGTATTGTCAACTGAACCTGCATAATCAATATGCACTCTGTCCCAATTACTTTCAGGCATCTCCCAAAAGTGAACTTGTTTTGGAGGGTTGGACTTTGTTAAAGCGCATTGTTCACAGCTTCGTACAATTCGTTCAATATCGGTGTCTATGCCAGGCCAGTACACATACCGTCCTTTATTTTTTGATTCCTAAATGTGTTTCATGTAGTTCTTCAAGTATTTTTGATCTTAGACTGCTTGGAATGAATATATTCCCTCCGCTCTAAAAATTATTCCATCTATGAGGGTTAATTCAGAGTCTTCTCCTTTACTTTGGAGTTGTTTGACAATTTTTCTCATTTCTTCATCTTTTTGCGTCTCAGTCTTGATAGTTGAAAAGGTTATTTCTTAATTTGAAACGTAAAATGTTTTGTCGAAATACATTTGGTTCACTTCAGCTCCGATCAGTTTGTCAGTTGAAGTTTGAAGTTGTTTTATTGAAGTTCTTGATAAGCAGTCAACATTTTTGTTTTCATCTCCTTTCTTGAACTTGACAGAATAATTAAAACCAGATAGAAATGTTGCGTATCTCAAAAGACGAATAGATGTCATTTGTGGAGGCACTTTGTTCTGATGGAGAATTCTTGATAGTGGTTGATTGTCTGTGGTGAGGCTGAAATGTTTATCAAATAGATAGTAATAGAAATGATTTACCCCAAATATGATGGCTAAAGCTTCACGGTCCAACTGACTAGAGTTCATTTCCGCTTGAGGCGTAGGTAATCGGTCTTTCTTTACCTTCCACGCAGTGGCTTAGTATTGCAGCAACATCAGTGGGACTGGCATCGGTTGTTATATTCAGAGGTAGACTTGGATTAAAAGGAACAAGAACACAATCGCTACAAAGTTCCGTTTTTAAATTCAGAAAAGCAGATTCACATTTTGAAGTCCTTAACCAACGTTCCCTTTTTCTTAGAAGGAATCGAAGGGGGGTTAAGTCATGGTTGAAAAGTTAGGTATAAACCTTAAATAATATGTCACAAGTCCTAAGATCTTCTTACTTCGTCAGGGTTAGTTGGTCGAGGCATGTTTTGGATTGCATCAGTCTTGGTTGAAGATTTTCTTATTTTGTTCTATTCAATTATATGTCCAAGGTATTTGTTTATTCAGAGAAGAAAGAACATTTTTGTTTGTTAACATGTAGATCATAATCTGTTAGCCTTTGAAGGCAAAGGTTTAAGGTTTGAAGTGCATCCATGTACAATGATGTCATCGAAGTATGCTTCTGTCTTGGGAACTCCGTTTAAAATCTGTGAAAGGATTCTGTTAAATTTAGATGGAGCTGTTTTAATACCAAAACTTAACCTATTCATTCGGTACGTACCTCAATGAGTTGAATCGTCTGGATTTTACTACTTTCTTCATCGACTTGGAAGTGTAGATATATGCTTTAAATAAATTGAGTTTGCAAAAGTAACGTGAGTTACGTAAACTGCTTAGAACATCATAAATTCTTCTGATTGGATGGTTAGCTTGAGCTAGTCTTTCATTCACTCCGCACTTGTAATCGATACAAAGTCGAACACTTCCATTAGGTTTTGGAATTACAACTAAAGGTGTTCCCCAGTCACTACAATTGACAGGAGTTATGATACCACTTGATTGTAAATCCTTTAGTTCTTTATAACAAGTTCTCGTAGCGCATGAGGAACATTTCGCTCACGTGTGAAGGCAGGCTTAGCTCCTTTTCAAAGTTGAAGAGAAATTTTAATACCTGGCACACTACCTACTTTTTCTTCAAAGACATGTGAAAATGTTTTGTAAATGTCATCTGGAGATTTCCTAGATTGGACATTTGAAATTGAACTGGAAGTTTTCATTTGATCATAGACTTGTTTAAATTCAATGTTTAATTCTCTTATCCATTTTCTACCTAGAAGAGCGTCGAAACCTGGAGGAAGTACATGTAACTCTCCTTATATTGATTTACCATTATATTTGTCATTGACTTTTACTTTCCCTTTAGGTTTGTGCCGTTATTCGATTTCCGCGCCATCAAAATTTTACGTTAGTCAAATGTTTTCTGTTTTACCGACACTATGCAACGCTCTAGTAGTCTCCTTTTAGCCCGTAAGGCAGCAGCACTCTACAGACATCAGCTGTCGGCCGTCGCTGTCATGCTTAACCATATGACTCAGCTTGTATTTTAGTACCGTTAACAGTCGCCATTCTTTCTTAGGTCGTTTCTGTGTAGAGACGCCATGCGTTCGCTTGATATGCCGTTCTTGTAATTTGTAAATCTTATAGTCGTGAGTTTAAACGACAGTGCGTTATTAAAATAAAATGCTTTATTTTTAAAGCCTATTCAACAAAATCCAGGTATGTAATAGCAATATTACCAAATCAAAATGTCTTAGCATTTTCATTTTTGCTTATGAAACATTAGCCATGTAAGTTATTGCCAATCAAGTTAAGTTTATATTCAAGTTTATCAATAGTATTTCAAAATTATTAAATGTATTTTTAATATCTAATTCAATTTTGATTCTTTGACCGCAATCAGTATACAACTTGGTGCCTAAAGTACAATCAGTGTAACCTGCCTAAATTCAAACTTAAAGTCTAGGCTAAAGCAATTTGTATAACCATTTTGTTATAACTTTAAAAGCCATAAAGTAGAGCTGTGTAACTTATTAAACAAATAAGAACCTTTTAAACTCATCATTCTAATAATTTGTCTGAAATATATGAACATGTGCTTTCTGAAAGTTTAACATGTTGAGAGCATGAACATGTGGTAACAGTTAAAGTTAACATGACAAATGCTAACAGGTTAACTTATGTTAAATCTTGATTTAGCAATTAACAATTATTCTCAACCTTGCTTGTTAAACTTTTATCAAAATAATATAAAGGCAAACTCTTTAAGCCTAAAGTCTGTTCACAATGTTTTGGTTTTAAAACCTACCATAAATGCTAAAATGATGTTCTTTTGTTTTTACATGCAGTGTATACTGGTGCAAGATGGAGAGTTAGAAATGTTCTTCTGCTTTTAAAACAAAAACTTTACCTTCTGACCATCAATGCAACTTCTTACTGTTTAATTTCGGCGACAGTGCCTAGTGTTTGAAATAGCTACACTCAAATTACCAACTACCTTTTAAAACATAGCTATGAACTATATAATAAAGTTGTACTAAAATCTGCAGTGAACATTTCCTATAAATTGTTTTTGAATAGGTTGTGTAAATTTTGTTGTCTTTGTTAAAATTATAATATATAATATATGTCTTTTGTAATTTAATTTAATTGGGAGGTGCGCTATAGCAAATTTTGGAACTACAGTCCTTCAGGGATTTTCAGTAGAAATTTAAAGCCTTTTTTATTTATTATAAGAGAGACGTCTCAACAAATCATTAAACGCAATTATTTTTATTATTTAATTTTACTTAGCATTAAGGTTGGCCAACAAAATAAATGTTACTTATTAATAAATCCATGGTACTATATTTTATGTTTAATCTTGTAATTTTGTACAGTTAATAAAATTGTATAAATTTGTATTTATTATTAATGGGGAGGGTTTTTCAATTTTTGATTTTTTGGGGAGGGATCTTTTAAATTCAACAAAATTAATATTGTAAAGTTAAACTTTTATTAAATTCTTTTTTGTAATTAAGGGCGTATAAATTTATAACTTTGTTATTAAGGGCATGTCTTTTTTTTTTTATAAGTATATTTAAAAATATATTTTTTTCTTTTGGCTTTGGTCAATAAATTAAAATCTTATCTAACTTTTTCTTTATTGAGTTGACCACAATATCTGATTAATATTTGTGAGTGATCGGCGAGTATTGTTTTTAAGGTAAGTCTTTTGAACATGTCCAGTCTATGTGGTCCAGTATGGATTCCGTTTTATTTATTTGTCTTTATCTAAGACTGGTACAGGTTTTATGAAATTTCCTGAGTAAGATTTAAAAATTAAACTTGTGTCCTGTAGAGGAATATTTAGATTGAGACGTTGAAAATCATCTGCAAGCAATGAATATTTTGCGCCAAAGTCTGTTTCAAATTTCTGTATCTTTCCATTTAGTGTAATATGAACTAAATACTTATCTATGTCGGATGTAACTTCAAATAATGCAACGACTTTACAGTTTTGAATACATGGGTCAACTTTCTTTATGCCAAAGCTTTTGCCTAAGTCAGATTGATTAGATTTAGAATCATCATCGAAAAAATGACTATTTTGCTTAACCTTTGAAGAAGATATATCAAAGACTTGATACACACCTTAGCTACATGCCCATTTTTCTTACTCATATTACAAAACAACTTTTTGCAATCAGTTCGACTATCACCTACTTTGTGGTTACCTTTTCCACATCTGATATAAAGATTATCTATATCAAGAGCTTGGAAGTCAGGTCGGTTACTTTGAGAACTTGACTTGTGGCTATAATTTTGTTTGAAGGTATTCTTTCTCTGATTTGACTTTGATCGACTTCTAGAATAGTGTCTCAGTCTGGAAGAGTTGTAGACTTTGTTAGTATTACTAGTATCGTTGTGTGAAACATTGGATTTATGGAAACTTGACTGATTGTTATTTTGACTTTGAGTGAGCTGTTTGCTCTCTATTTTTGAGGCTTCAAGGGCTATGGCTTTGGTTAGAATGTCGTCAAAAGATGACAATTTTGATTATAAAATATTTTCTCTTAACCAGTTATCTCTCAGACCTCGAATGAATTGAGCTCTTAGAAAAACATTGGCAATTGATAAAGTTTTGTCACATTCACATTTAGTTACAAACAAATTCACAATCTGTTAAATCACGTTGAAGATCACCTACAAATTCAGATAGTGATTGATTTTCTGTTTGGTAAAGATTGATTTTCTGTTTGGTAAAGATTTATAAAGTAATGTTGGGAAACTACACAACACTTTTCATAGGTGTAAGCATTTGTTTGAAAGTTTTTATTAGATCTTCATAGCTGAATTTATTTACTGGTTTTTCAGGGCCTAAAAATTAAGCTAGGCTATTGTAATGGACAGATCCAATTGAAACACACAAAAGTTGAGCTTGTTTTTCTTAGTCAGTTACATTTTTTCATTGAACAATAATTTTCAAAACGTTCTACATAGTTTAGAAATTTTTCCTTTTTAGAATCAAAGTTTTAAAATGGTATTAGGTTAGAAGTTGACATAGTTTCATTTAGGCCTATATTTTCTTTGCCATTTATTATCGTTGAAATTGTATTTATCGTTGGTTGTTGCTGTACAACCATAGTTTCCATAAACTGTTTAAATTGTTCAGAATCCATCTTGAAATTATGCAAGTTATTTGAATTACAGGAATTGAATTGGTAAATAGTTTGAATTAGTATTTAAAATTTGTAACTGTTAATATGGTTTTACTTGAAGGCTTGAAAATGTTGCTAATCTTAGCTTAAATCTTCTGGCTTAGTTTGGTTAATTACATATTACATATTTACCATGTGATAATTATAATATTTTTCATGTTTCTCGTATTAATTTCTAAATTGATATCCTCGTCAACTATTGTGTCTTGAATTAGTTAATTAACTATAACAAGATATTGTTAACACATTTTTTTATTAATCTCGGCTATATCGAACAGAACTTGAACATAATAATGTACTAAAACTATTGCTGAACAGTTATTTACATATGACTATTGTCTAGAGTATAAACATATGATGCAATAAACATATGATATCTACAATAAATACCTTCTTAGGTCAAGGGATGAGCAAATAGGGAGGATCAAACTTTTCCTCTAGTAGGCACAGTATTAAATATGTTCAAAATTATTGTAAACCTTCTAATTATCATCTAAAAACTTTAGAATTAAAAAATGTTTTTATTAAACGAACCCTTACTCCAATAATGATCAAGATGAGATCGAAGAACACAAACTATATTGCTTCTTTAGACGACACAATGTTGAGGTTGTTGTAAATAGTTTCTAAATATTACTAAAATATTAGTCAAAAAGTCTTAAACTTTTTTGATATCTGCAACCCTTAATGCAAGGGAGGAATAATAGGGGTCGAAAGTCAAAACTATCATAACTCTAATTGGAGGCACAGTATCAAATCAGTTTTAGTTATCATAAACTTTATAAATATTATCTAAGACTTTTGTATGTAACAATTTTGTTTTGA
The DNA here is from genome assembly GCA_018207615.1 of Philaenus spumarius. NCBI lineage: Eukaryota > Metazoa > Arthropoda > Insecta > Hemiptera > Aphrophoridae > Philaenus > Philaenus spumarius. Next base: position 110,021 of record JAGFPH010001361.1, read on the forward strand.
TTCTACAACAAATACATTTTATTTAGTGTTTATTTTATTTTACTTCATAGTAAATTTTAATAAATAGGGATTTTAAAATCTACTTGCAACTGTGGGTTAGACCGAAAGAGATTTTTCTGATTGATGAAGATTATTAACTAGGAAATACTTATGTTTCACAACATTTTGCGTTCTGCACAGGTGTTTCTATGTGTGGAGACCATGGTGATGTTTTAGCCATAACCACAGAAGGCAAGCTGTATACTTGGGGTACTAATAGTAATGCAACTAATATACCAACACTGAAGTCTGAATTATCTGACATTGACATTGTGGATGCAAAATGTAATGATGGTAATTATCTTGCTTTGACAAAGGATGGGAAGGTAAGTAATCTTGTATTTGAAATATCATTGGTTTTTTATGTAAATTTTTTTTTAAACTAGGCAGTTGGATCGTGACCTCAATCTTGTGTAATAATCTACTCAATAATATAATTTCAAATTGATGTGCGAGAATCATTTAATAATTGCAGACAAGTAGCTGCAGAAGGAAAACAATTTATTTAATCAGGAAGAACATTTTTTACTTTTCAATAAACCTGTTTAATTTATGAATAAACCTGGAAATATTTATCTATTGAGCTGTATTATGGATTTTTGGCCATGACAAAGGTAATAAGAAAAAAGCAAATAAGCAATTTCCGTTAAAAAAATATAACATTATTCGATTGAAAAAATAATTTAAGTCGTGATCTTTAATTAAATTTATCCACCGGAAAAATTTAAAATTGATTCTAAGCTATAGATAATTTGTTGATGTATGCGACTCATCAATAATTGTTTCACATTAAATTTTGGTGTAAGGTACCACATGAACCAGCAAGTGATTTTCTAAACTCTAGTAATTGTGTTTTAGTCTTAGGCAGTATTAATCTCCGACCTAGAAACAGCACCTCAGTATCCTGGTGCAATATATTAATATGTACTCTTTTGAACTATAAGTTCGGAGTCAATTTTAAAACATGGTACTTCTAATACTGCAATTGCTGTTATGGATGTAATTAAATTCAGCGTTTTGTTACGGTAATTTTTTATCTCAAATGACAACTTCTCTGATCTGATCTTCACATCAACAATTTGATCTGACTTAGTTTTTCAGGTAACATCATTAAATGATTAATATAACTACAGCAGCTGCTGTTAAAATATTATTTTCTAAAGATACAATCACATAGTTAAATAAAAACTGGTTTACTTTGTCCAGAAACACCAAAGTTGTTACATTATTGTGAACTTGTTGGAGTTGCTATAATGGTAACAATCCCATAAATTATATAATAGCCTATAGCCTAAATATTATCAGTGAACACTTAGCCAAACCCCAATGTAAACAAACCAATTCAAACCGAGGTCAGTGGACCTAACTTGAGTTAAAGATAATCGAAATTTAGAGTAAACCAATTGTGTAGTAATAACTAGAACTATATATATTAACTAAGATTATTCTAGGAGCTATCTTATGTCACGTGTGCACTTATATGTTTCCTATGTTTTGTTGCGGGGCTTTGTTAAACACCTATAGGAATATTAAAACAAATTGGTCACATGGTCGTTTGGTCGCCATATTTAAAAATTGCCGCCAAATTTCCTGTTTTTCGGTCAAGTATATCTCCGTACCCAGTGGTCCGATTTTAATTTTTTAAAGCTCACTTTACTTCTTTTTTGAAGGCTAACAAATTTTGTAATTACACATTTTTTGTTAAACCATTTTAGCACTAAAATCACCTGATTTACACCTATATAATATTCCCATATAATTTTAATGGGAAATGTTATATACAATCACCTGTTTTTAACAGAAATCACCTGATTTCCATCACTATATTCCCATCCTATTTAAATGGAAATTATTTTATTCCGTAACAAATTTTTGGGACACAATTAAGAAAAATGAATATTTTCCCCCAAAATTTCATGTCCAGACCGTTAAAATAAAACTTCTCCCAGCTTTCTGCCACCTCCCATTCACTCACAATTTCATTGTAAAATTTGGGCTTACGGAATTGAAATATAGATTGTTGTTGTTAAGATGTTCCAGTAAAATCTAAATGTAGGCTGACTAGGCTACCATCAAATTTAAAAAAGAGAACTCTATTTCATCTGGAATTTTTTTACATATAATTAAAAAAATAAAATATATAAAGTTTGTATTGAAATAACATAGGCCTACATTATGTTCACCAACAATCTTTTATTACATGTTTTTTTTTTACATTCTTTCTGAAATCACGATTTATTGCAAAAAAGCAGTTAAGCAGAACACATGTAAATTTGAACATAGGTATTAAAATATTTACAAAATTGTAAAACCTTAAATGTTTTAACTTACAGTTTATAAAATTGTCCAAAGTTCGGACTTGGAGGAGTGCGGTGGGGGACGGGGAGGGTAGATGGAAGATGAGTCAACTGGCCACCTGCATACAGCTAAATAAAGTACGGTCTAGTTAACCCTCCAAGTGCTGACTATATTGCTCTTTAGTGCTAAGGGTTTTTTGGTTCCGTGCATGCTTATTAATTAAAATCATTATAAAATACTCACTAACAGTAAAGTAAGACTTATTATACATCATTTTAATCACAATTACATGCTCTTTACAGTAAATAGCTTTAACAGGCTTACCTTATAATTTTTATCCTTTTTTTGTTGACCAAAGTAGAAATTAAAAAAAAATTTGTGTTCTAAAACCTCTCACTCAAAATATGTAAAAAAAGTAATCTATAAAATCCAATATAGCCAAAAGTTGCACAATTTTATGGTGAATAGAAATATACATAACACTACTACTTTGCTGTAAAAAAAACTTTTTGTCTATAAAAAAAAAACTCCGTTTTTTATAAAAAAATGGCTTTTCAGCACAAAGAAGAAAAACTTGCCTCTAAAGATATAAAAGTACTGCCTAGGCCCAATATTTATGGTTTTAATTTGTTATAAAGGAATAACACACACATTATATACAAGAAAAAAAGAAGACAAAATATTTACAGTTCAAAGTCTCTAAAAGTCACTATTTTCAACGCACCTCTTGTAGCACTTGAATTGCTAAGTTCACTCATAATTACTTCAAAAATGAATAAACATTTACAAAAACAAATAGAAATAATGTGATTTAAACTGAAACTAAAAATGAATAACAACTATGTGGAACTATGTGGATAAACAACAAAAACCGAGTTCCGAGCGTCTATCTACGCGTACTACACGACTAGATAGTTGATTTGTCAATTCTGCCGAAGGTTTGTTTGAGTCGATATCGCTATGAAACTCTGAGTTATAATAAAGTGACTCTTTCCAAATACAACCATACATAGAAGTATCCGATTGTATTAAAAATAGCGGCATCGTACACATTTACAAAATGTGTTGCGCAAACCTCGCATATGTGACGTTAGCACTGTAACACGACTTTTATACATCGCATATGCGCCGTTAGCACTTGGAGGGTTAAGCACCAGTAGGCCTAGTTTTACAACACTGCAACCTTCTCAATATTGTCCATAGTTCCACTGTTCTAAAAATTATGTTTCCCCCTCCCAATCAAAGGTACTGGTACAGCGTACCGTCACAAATCAAGCACTGCTTACAGGAATTAGATCTATAAAATATTTGCTTCTCGTTCTGTAACTGTGACTATCTTACAAGATTCTCCTTTACATTTAGTAAACAATAGTAATATATATAAACTGGATAATTATGTCATAATTTGAAATTCTTTAAATATGGGCAAACAGCTATCTCTTTCTGGAACATTCTTTATAGTTCTTAATATTCTCTTTTGCCAAACAAAAGCTTTTTGTGAATTGCTGCTGTCACCCGATAGTGTTTTTCATACGTCAACATAAACTAGTTAAATTGAACGAAGTTTGTTATTTTATATGTGCTAAATAATTTCTTACGGTGTATCTGGAATGTCCAATTCTTACTCTGTGTTGATATCCCATCTCAAAATAACTTAAAATAGCACACTTCGTTCACTTTAACAAGTTTAAATTGAGGTTATATGATAAAGTGAAAACATTTACTATCACAGTTACCAACAATCAATTCAAGAAACAGCTGCTTAACCCTCCAAAGTGCTAATCAACTCACTTTACAGTGCTAAGCATTTTTAGGGCATCGCGCAAACATATTTTGAAAAATTCATAATAAATACAAATTTGGATTTATATATGACTTATATCAAAGTGTTCAGAAAAGATTAGAGAATAATGCACTAATAGTTTTAGTTACTTTCCACTGTCCAGTAGAAGTAGAATGGATGATAAACCACAATGGAAAAATAATTTCACAAAAATTTTGAACTTTAGAGGCTATTTACATTCACTAAATTCAGCGAATTAAAATTTCGAGGTATAAAAAATGTTAACAATTTTGTTACAAACACAAATATGTACAACAATAGGCACTTCGAAGAATAAAGAAAAAAAACACTTACAGTTAAAAATATCTAAGCATGTAACATTTTACGTTTTTTTAATCATTTCTTTATATTATTTGAAAGTATTCTAATTATGTTTAGTAATTTAAAAATTGCTATGTACATGCCACCAGTCTCGTCGAGATCCTGAATACACATTAAAAATATATTACTTATGTTTTTTGTCTTTTTCTCATATCTATAAAAAATAAGGCACTTATAGGGCTTCCCGAATCACACTTGAACGGCTTGTTCACTCATTGAAACCTATAATAAAATAAAATAAACTAATTCCCTATCATCTAAGTAAAAATAACTATTCGCTAAAAGTATAATCAAACACTAACAAAATTCACAATAAGCTTGAACAGATCAAACAACTGCATAGTTTACAAACATAATCAAACCACAGCTTACAGCTGACATTATTGACATCTGTTTTTTTTTTCTTCCAATGAAGACAAATTCACACTGCCTATTAGATAGAGAATTAAATTTTAAATTTACTTTTATTCTATGTGAAGTGCAAGTTTATCCGTTAAGTATTTATTAGCTTCGATATATCGATTTTACGAATCGTCACACTGTGCGACGCTAGCACTTCAAAGTGGTCTGAACAGATCGCAGAGTGCTATAGTTGCACTTTGAGGATTAATGAACAGCTGTTATTTATAAATAACCATTACATAAATCAATATTAGCTCAAAAAGGATGTAAAATAGCTAATAGCAATAAATCAGCAGCTCATTCAGGGTAAGTTTAAAGAAATTTTTGGTTGTTTTTACAACTATCTGTAAAAAAATAGGCCTGTATGGTGTACTGTGTTTTGTTATTGTGGTTTTAACGTGAACAGCACGCGCAGGCTATTTTTGCCTGAATATTTGTTGTTGGTTAACATCTTTACATAAGCCAGTTAGCCTAATGAACTTGGGAGAAGCAATGTCTAGTGCATTGATAGCCAGTAGTCAGGTTGGAACTTACGAGGAACCAACAGTAGCAGGACTGCTTCGCTACATTCACATCGTACAAACTCGACCATCGGCCTCAGATCAGAAAATGCCCCCACGTTTACCGGGTACGTTTATGGTTATTATATAAATTATGTTTGCTAGGATAAATATCATCAGTTTGAGTACAATTGTCCGCCAATCCTAGCTTAACCATTTTATTTGAGTTCTTCGACGCGTTTCGGAGTTCCTCCATTCTCGAGACCTACTTCAGTACTCCAAGTAGGCGTCGACGAACTCAAATAAAAGGGTTAAGCTAGGATTGGCGGACAATTGTACTCAAACTGATACGTTATGGTATTTCACGTTTTGATCGAGTTTGGTGGAACAAAGCGAGGTATAAGGTTGTGTAAAAGAAAAAATGTGCAGAATAATACTATCATACATTAATTCTTTTTATATAAAACCCTAAAAAAGTTTCATTCTAGTATGAAAAATTAAAAAATAAATAGTTACTTCTGTTCAAAATACGTGCTTCCGTATGTTGGATTTCTTTTGCTAACGAACTTGTCCGAGTGACCTTAGCAACCAACGCGTATACCAAATTTGGACCAAATCGGTCTTAAAATGCGGTCATTAGAGTGCAAACACATATATATGTAATTTGTATTGACTTCCCAAAACGTATTCTGGGGACCATGATCGGTGCTAATTAACTACTCCCGACCTTAGGTCTTACCATAAGGGTCACTGCATAGCTCATATTTCCTACGGAAATTCGCTAATAAGTGGCAGAATTAGGGGTGTAGTGGACAGTCAGCCATCCAGCACAATAGCTGAATTATAAAGCTAGTCCTGATCTGGTTTGTTATATCAAAAGCCTAATGGAGCATCTACTGTGCTGTGTTTAGCACCTCGTTTTACTGATATAGTAATGTGGAATTTATTCCTGCCATGGTCATTGCTATTCAATATACAATTAGATCAGTATACAACATGTTGAGTGTAAAACAATATCTTTGTGAGCGATATCTTGAACCATGTAGAAGGTACTGTGCACATTATAAATAGAACTATAAATTATAATTGTATACTAACTTAGTACTCCCCCTTAACTTAGTTATTTATATAGTATAAATAATTATCAAAAGTTTAAGTCAGCCAAGGATTTGTTCTTATTCAAAGCTAAGATTTCTCTGGTTCATATTTAAAGTTAAACTAACAGGTAGATTTAAAACAAAATTTGAACATTTTTTGCATCTATTTTAGGTTTATCAATGGAGAGGGATATATCGTAGCTGTTTTGGTTCAAAAATGTATACCCCTACAATGATACAGATAACTCAAGTAGCAGTCGGTATAGCTTGTGGGTCTGACAGCTCTTTGGTCACAACTAAAAATGGAAATGTAAGTATCAGCTTAGACAGATAAATATACTACACAAGTAAACATCAAACAACGAGACACTCACATCTTTTAACA
>JAGFPH010001361.1:119845-142771 GCA_018207615.1 Philaenus spumarius
TAATTTAGTGTGAGAGTTGTTCAAGTAAAATATTTAACCTAATTTAGCGTGAGAGTTGTTCAAGTAAAATATTTAATATGAGTACGAACGTGTCGCCTGATCCAAGCATTTGTTTTGTCTGTGAAAATACATTGAGTGAAGGTGAAGTGAGACATTTAGGCAAAACAGCACTTAATAATTCACGTGAGTGCAGCATCGAGCGAAGGGAGAGGTCACATCAGTCGTTTTTACAAAATCTAACAGAGCTGACGATGCACGAAGTATGCTATTTCACATACATCAACAAAGGGATGATTGATGCTCATCTAAACCGTAAGAAAAAAGGTGAGCCAAGTGGTGTGGCTGCAGCAACGCGAGCAAAAAAAAAAGGTTTTCTTTGAAACACCAGTGTATGTTTTGTGGAGAGTCAATACCTGATAATTTCCATGAAAAGCAGCGCCGCCTGCCTGTTCACAAGAGGAATGCCATCCAACTATTGCCTGCCTGTTCACAAGAGGAATGCCATCCAACTATTGTCGGTTCATAAAAACATTAATGTTGAGATACCGAGATCTCGTATCTCTGGAACTGTTCATATACGAGGTATTTAAGAAGTCAGTGTCTTCTATCAAAGTCAACCTATCTCGGCTTCCACCAACATCTGACACTGCTAGTCTTCATTCACTCAGAATCTACCATCAGGTTCAAGTATGGTTGGGGCAAGGAGAGAAACTCTCGCCTCTTCAGTACGGATGGAAGACAGACAACAACGGCCTAGTCCTCATCCTTAACATTTGGCCCCTAAAACACTACTTAAAACAGTTTCCTGTGGATGTAAAGGATGTTTGTGTATCAAGGTAGGCTTGCGATGCTCAAGCATCTGCAAAACATGCCAAGGCACAGAATGTAGCAATTCTGTTCCTTTCCATTCAGACTCGGACGAAGACGACCTCTTCGACTTGTTACAAGAGCAGCTGGTTCATCAGGAAGCCAACGACTTTATCCTCCCACCACCGTCTGCACCTGCTTCAAAGAAAAAAAAAAGTCTGAATTACAACGTACTTATATCAACCCAAACACGTTTTTATATTATTTTTTATATATTTTCAATGCATTTCCTTTACAGGATCATCTACCAGATGAACGCTCCTGTCGCTCCTCTCATGGGAAAAGTTGTTTACAATTACTTTTACTTACATAAAAGATTATTAACTTTATATCACATTTCAATATTTATAATTAAAAGAACTTTTATAAAAGAACATTATTATTTAACTCATCTAGATTCGATCATCGAAGGGAGGGGGAGGGTCTGTAGGGGGTAGGGGGCTCGAAAAGTTGGGAAAGCAAATGGGATAAATATTGACGGCAAGAAATGAAGCTCACTGAGCATAGCTTGGTCGGAAACAGGCTATTATTGGAAAAAATGGTCCATCTTTGAGAGGCTGTAACACTTGGTCGTAAAAAAACTTTATGTATAAAAGTTGTAGGAAATTTAATGCTCTACATGTTTTGTGTTTGAAGGTTTTCTCTAAAACCAATCGTTTTGGAGATACAGTAGAGCGTCGATAATCCGAACATCAATAATCCAAAACGTCAAAAATCCGAACCTGTTCCGAGGCAGCCCCTGCAAAAATTTTATTTCGAAAATTTCAATTGCGTCGTTAAAAAATCCACAAAAATCTTCACTGCAGTTTGACATTACATTACAGTATCTCTTTTTAAACACTTCTTAATACTACCTGCTCTCACACGCCCTCACAGCAGACTGGATGTCAGTATTTTCACTGTCACGCTAATAAGCTGCTTTAGCGCTAGCAGTAAACAAACATCGTGTTTGTCTCAGAGTTGAACAAAGCGGGGTGGGGCGGGGTAATAACCTTGGCTTGTCTATTTTTGTCTACACTAGCTCGCCCCACTAACTCAGTCTATCTCTTTATCAGTTATCACGTCCACCCTCAGTCAGTCAGTGTCTACTGGACAGTAGATATCATTGCTCTGTCTTTCGTACATTTTTAGTTGCGTCCTGTGTTTTGTTTGCAAAGCGTGGTGTGTTTTTCGTTTTCCATACAGTATTTTTGTATTCGCGTTAGTCAGTTTTATTAAATTGCTGTTGCGTTATGGCATCGCCCACAACAAAGACATTAAAAAAAACATACATTTCTTACGATAACAAATAAAGTTGAGATTTTGAATAGACTGGAAAAGGGGGAAAGTGGATCGTATCTTGCGAAAGTGTATGGAGTGGGAAAGGCTACGATTTCGGACATTAAAAAGAAGAAAAATTACATTTTGAATTTTGCGTCCAAACTAGACTCTGATGACGGATCCAAACAAAGGAAAACAACAAGAATAGCAAATGACAAGTCACTTGAAGACACTGTGTATTTGTGGTTTACTCAGAGGCGTAGTTTAGGCGAACCCGTGTCAGGACCCTTGATCTGTGAAAAGGCCCTTTATTTTAATGAACAATTAGGGGGTTCTGCTGATTTTACAGCGAGCACCTGTTGGTTAAAAAATTTCAAGGCTAGGCATGGAATAAGGGAACTTTATGTGGAAGGCGAAAGTTTATCTTCCGACAGTTCTGCCGCAGAGTCTTTCAAGGCCAAGTTTTTGGATTTTGTAAGCGAAAGTGGCTTTGTTAGAAAAAATGTGTACAATTGTGATGAAACTGGGATAAATTGGAAAGCTCTGCCTCAAAAATCTTTAGCTTCTCACCGAGAAAAAACTGCCCCAGGTTTTAAAGTGAGTAAAGAGCGAATCACAGCGATGGTTTGCGCAAATGCTAGTGGTGAACATGCCCTGCCCTTATTGGTTATTGGAAAAATTAAGAAACCAAGATGCTTCAAAAATGTAGTCCAACTTCCCGTGACTTACAGAGCGCAGAAAAGTTCATGGATAAATAGTGAAATTTTTACAGACTGGTACAAAAATGTGTTCATAACAAATGTGAAAAACTATCGAAAAGAAAAAAAACTTCAAGGAAAAGTGTTGCTTATAATGGACAATGCACATCGCACCCGTCTGTTGAAGTCCTTAATCCAATTGATGAAGAATTCGAAGTTATGTTCCTTCCACCCAACGTCACCCCATTAATCCAGCCAATGGATCAAGGCGTTATTGAAAAAATGAAGAGAATGTACAGGAACCAAATCCTACGCAGGCTTCTTTTGGCTGAAGAAAGTGTTGTTGAGTTTTCAAAAAAACTAAATTTAAAAGACTCTTCCTACATGCTAGCCGATTTATGGGATCTTCTTACAAAAGAAAATCTAAAAAATGGATGGAACAAGCTTTGGCCTGACAGCAAAGAAACTGGAGAAGAACGTAAATGATAGGTCTACAGAAATGTATGAAAATTATAAAGAGGTGGCAAATCTATGCCAGTGCATTCCTGGCTTTCAAGATTGTGATGAAAATGACGCTGCAGAATGGCTGAACATTAACAGAAATGACATGGGTTATGAAATTCTCAGTGACATTGACATCGTTAACTCAGTCCAAGTGTCTGAAGATCAAGACGCTAGTGAAAGTGAAGACGACTTTGCAGATGACGTCACCTATCAAGCCAGTACCCCTTCGCATGCTGAAGCATTTACGGCATTGGAAACAGTAATGTCTTGGTACGAAACGCAGCCGGAAAGTAATCAAGTTCAACTTTTGCTCCTAAAACGAATAAAGGATTTGGCAGGCAGAAAAAGAATAACAAATACAACTCAGCCGAAAATCAGTGATTTTTTTAAATAAGTGTCAGTGTTTTAGTAGAGAAAAGTTATTTCAATATTCTTTGTGTAAAGTTCCTGTTTTTTTCATACAGAAAGTTCATTCATTTCTCTTTGTGTAATCATTATAACAGTGTGTTTTACATACAGTAGTGTACTGTATAGTAATTTTTTTATTTTTCGTTTGTGTGAACTATAATGTATAAGTCAATTTTTAAACATGTACAGTACATACTGTACTGTAATTGAGAGTTACAAGTGTAATCATGACGTGAAGGTTCTTCTAAATCATAATATGTAAGTAGTCTTACTTTCTGCTTGTACTGAACCACTTTAATCGACTAAAGGGCATATATTTTAGCCTAAATAGCATTTTCTTGGTTATTTTCAAAAATCTGAACAAATTGAAAATCCGAACCCCCCTCGGTCCCAATTAGTTCGGATTTTCGACGCTCTACTGTATTTAGAAAAAACTGAAAAAAGTCTCAAAAAGTTGTGCCGAGGGTTTCAGAATTTACATTTTTTTTTTTCTCGGACACTTCCTACCTATAAATACAAGATAAAAAATACTACTGGACCTTTTGTAAGGTAATCAAAACGTCTTCTGATGAACTTTTCAAACCTCTTCTGATTTTAATTAATTATTCTTCTTTTTCCAAGGGAAATTTTCCTTCTAAATTAAAACTTGCAAAAGTTTTTCCTTTGTTTAAAAAGAGAGGAAAAAATTATATCAATAATTATAGACCTATTTCTCTTCTACCAGTGTTTAGTAAGGTTTTTGAAAAAACTTTTTCTAATAAAGCTCCTGAATTATCTAGGGGGGGTTTAATGTCCTTAGTGGTTCACTGTTTGGGTTTCGGAGAGGTAAATCAACAATAGACGCTACAGTTGATCTCCCGCAAAACAAACAATCAACAAAGGATGGTGATTATCCACCCCCCACCAAGAACAGAACAGAACAGAACATTTATTGGTCCTTCAGCACATGTACAACATTGCAATAGACTTCGTCACATACAGTTTAGTCATTAAAACTAACATAACTAATATTAAACACAGGCTTACCAAATATTGACATCACATTCCAAATAATCCGCCAAGTTATAAAATGGGTGCTTTTTCAGCCAACCATAAAAAGTATGATATAAATCATCATTTGACAAGTTTTGAAAAGTGGCTGGCAGTTTATTGAACAGTTTGATTCCTAAAGCTAAATGATAATTTTTGGATTTATTTAATCTATATCTTGGTTGTTCAAGAATATGACCAAATCTTGTATTATGATTATGAATTAAACCTCTAACTGGATACATATGTAAATTATTCTTTACGTGCATTACTACATCAAAAATATACAAGTTGATAACCGTTAAAATACCAGTTTTAATAAACAGTGGCTTGCAGTGTTCCAATTTATCAGAGTTTGTTAATATTCTCAAAGCTTCTTTTTTGAAGAATTAAAATTGTGTGAATTCCTATTCCATTTCCCCAAATAAGAAGGCCATATCTCAAAATACTTTCAAAGAAAGCAAAGTACGCTATTTTTAAATATTCAAACGTCACTTGACTCTTAAGATTTACTAGTAAATAAATTACCCTTGATAATTTTGTCTTTACATAATCTATGTGCACTGACCAGGAGAGCATACTATCAATTTTGATACCAAGCAATGTTACAACTTTTTCATAAGCAGGCTTATAACTATGTTTATATTTGTTTTGTAGAGTGACTAAAAGTTTTTGAGTTTTTTCTTCATTTAAAAACAGTCCATTTACCTCAAACCAGTCGTTTGCTTCTTTTAATACACTAGCTGCTACATTATCTAATTGAAAAATGTCTTTGAGACTAACAAGTAAAGACGTGTCGTCCACATAAATTGTTAAGGAACATGAAACATTTAAACTTAAATCATTAATTAAAATCAAAAACAATATTGGGCCCAACACCGAACCCTGTGGAACACCAAGAGTAGTATTAATTGTTTTTGAATATCTGCCATTTATATCTACAAGCTGTTTCCGGTCCCTCAAATATGACTGAAAAATGGCTAATTCTTTTCCATGAAACCCATAAAATCTCATTTTTTTCAACAAAATATCAGGCCTAACACAACCAAATGCTCTACTCAAATCACACAGTACGACCAGTGCAGGACAATTTTCTTCCAGTTTTTCTAGTAGGTTTTTTACTAGAATATCTACAGCTTTTGTAGTGGATTTCCCATTTCTGAATCCAAACTGACTGTCACTGAACAAATTTAAACCCTCAAAATGAACGCATACTTGCTTCTTTTGAATTTTTTCCATTATTTTTGCCATTACCGGAATACTTGAAATAGGACGGTTACTTTTCGGCTCTTTACTATTACCCTTTTTAAATATTGGTACTACCCTTGAAAACTTTAAACATATGGGAAATTCACCTTCTCTTATACATAAATTGATACAGTATGTTAGTGGTTCTAAAATAATGTGAATAATTATCTTAATTAAATTACTAGATAGACCATACACATCATTGGTATTTGAATTTTTCAGATGTTTTACAACTTGAAGCACTTCTAACTTTGTTACTTCAGATAATACAAATCTGTCACACTGATAACTACCTAGATATTGATAAGCACTTTCAACTGAAGATTTAACTTTTCCACTTATTTCTTCAACGGATGACACAAAGAAATTGTTAAACTCATCTGGTGTGATGCCTTGATCTGCGTTGACTTTACCAGCCTTCCCCGCCACTCGGTTGATCACTGTCCAGGCTGCCCTGCATTTGTTCGTTGATCTTTCAATGTATTTCTCATTATTTTGCTTTTTAGCAATTTTAAGAGCTGTCCTATACTGATGTTTTAATCGTTTTAGCTTGTTTAAGGTATCACTATTTTGCCTCTCTTGGAATAAATCTCTTAGTAACAAGATATTATTTTTCATCTTCTCAAGCTTTGTAGTATACCATTTTAAAATTTGTTTACTTGAACTATTTCGATTCGAATTACAAGAGATCTCCCTTAAAGGTAAACACAGATTAAAAAGAAACAAGAAATGCTGTAGAAATTTCTCAAACTTGTTGCTCGCAGACCCACAAAAATCCAGTAAACTGATCCAGTCTTCATCCATCAACAGAGATATAAAATAATCCATCCCTTCCTCAGTAATTTTCCTTATCTTAACTCTTTCTTCCTTGCCATTATTCTTACATTCCGGTCCTCCTCCAAACTTGCATCTCAAATCAAAATGTATGCCATCATGGTCACCCAATTCATACTTAACTACACTCACTGTAAATTGTGACTCATCAATATCAGTCATAATATTATCCAAACATGCTTTACCACGAGTAGGTTCTCAGTTCACACAATACATGCCAAATTGTCTCAAAATATTTGAAAAGTCAGTAACAGAAGACTTTTCTGTTAACATGTCAAAATCCGAATTCACATCTCCAGCTATTATGATTTTACAGTCAAACAACATGAGAAAAACTTAACACTAAGGACTGTAAAAAAACATCTGTTTTACCTACTGGTGATCTGTAGAGAGATACAACAATAACATTGACCTCAGTTATTTTTACACCCGTAACCTCAAAGTCCTGCTCCTGACAAAACTCATTTATATCAATTTTTGTACAACTTAATTTGCCTGAAACATAAATTAGAACCCCTCCTCTTCTGCCCTTGTGGAATATTGAAATCAGTCTCTCCTTGGTTTAACCAATGTTCACATATACATACTAGTGAATAATCATTATTATTCAGAATTTCTTCAAGATCTTCAACTTTATTGTTTAATCCTTGTATGTTAATTTGTAGAAGTTTAAAACTTTCATTAGAGATGAACCCAACTTTGTGTTGTTCCTTTTCACTGTTAAAATTGAGGCAGTCAACTATAAAAATGTCTTGTCCTTAATGCGTCTCTGTTTATACGTTCAAAATAATTAGAAACTACCTGAATAGGTTGATTTAAGTTTGATGAAACCCTAGTTGATTTATTATTTCCAATAATGACTTGTAGGTTGTCTTCTTTGTTTACACTAATGTCAATGAACTTTATATTACTGAAAAGAGAAGATGGTCCTATAGCATGCAGTTAACTCTGTATATGAAATTATTTTTATACGAAAGCGTATGTTTATAGTAATATGGTATCGATAACAGTATAATATTTGTAACTGAATTGAGCATATTGAAATAATTTGCATTGATTTCCGACATACTCAAACCCCTGAAACAATCTGCACTAATTCCTAGAGCAAGACAGTCTTTTTCCTTGAGAGATTGGGAGGAGCTAACAAAATCCTTAGCAACCTCTTGTAAGGTTGTGAAGTTTCTAATATTATCCTGGACTAAAATATTACTCGGAAGTCGTCTTCTAATTTTAGTGCCCAAGTTTTTAAAATAATAATCTCGCAAAATAATAATTTTGCTGTCAAAATCTTTTGGTTTCTTAGGTAATGTTTTTGCTAAGGTTGGAAAGTTACTACTTTGTTTAACACGTGTAACTTCTTCCAATCCGATGGTTTGTGTAGAGGCTGAATTAGTAATAAGCTTAGAGATATTAGAAAGACCACACTGTTCCAGATCAACAGGTGAGAACATTAATTCAGTTTGCACGTACTTAGTTCTTACACATCTATTGTTAATTTGTTCAGCATCTCGCTCAAGTATTTTTATTAATTCACAACTTCTAGCCACTTCACTACTCAAGTCCATAATTTTTATCCTCAATTCCTCATTCTCTTGTTCCAAAATTACAATATCATTCCTTAATTCACTATCAAGCTGGATTTGTAATTCTAAAGATTCATTAAAGTTGTGCTTTTGGGTATCAAGTTGCTTCTCTAGATCATCAATCGTATCATTTTTATGAGAAGAAAGGGACTGAACATTTATATTCCCAGTAACAGTACAGTTTAGAAAAACAAGTATACTCTCAAAAGACAGAAGAATAGATCCCAAATCCTCGTCCCTAACTATATGCTTGAAAGTTTTAGCTTTAAGACATATGTTTGAAATATGTCCAATCAAATCATTGTCCAAATCAAAATCTGTCTGGAGAATTCTATTAATGATACTCGTTTATAAATCAGATTTCCGTTCTCTCTTAGCCACCATAACAAATACCATAAATATATGTTAAAGTCAAATAATTACAGATTTAATCTAATAATTCAATTAAGTACAGATTATTGGTATGGCCTATTCCTAATCTGATAGTCAAATAAAGGCAAACAGTATTATTAGATAAAGATGGCAAAAGTTAGTTATGCAATAGTAAACATATTATTCAAACATTTGCAAGAATGTCTGTCAGAGTCAACAATTAAGATTAAAACCGGTCTAGTGATTAGACTTAGTCCACAAACAGTTCACTTATCTCTTTCCATGCATTAAAGCACAAAGTCCACGGTTAAACTTGTGTGAGACCACTGCACTTTATAGCCAAGCACATAGACGTTTACTGAAAGGATATGTAGCTCTTCCTTTAAAAAACTAAAACAACTTTCACATATTCCATCAACCACAATAACAACATATCCACAGACAGAAACACCATGAAAAACAATTAATTTTAACCTCTTAAAATCCACTAGTTTCAGGAGCCTGACAAACACACAACCACCCTGTTCAAATACTCCAACAGGGAATGATACAAGGCGTCGTCGCCACCCAACACGGATGATCCCACAATATTACTTATTACCAAATCCAAAGTTCTGTTGTTGTGATTGATAACATCATTTAGCATAACAAATTTATTAAAATTTAGAAAAAAAGATAAATCTTTATAAATTCCCCCTTTATACCTTTATGAATGAGAAGGTAGCAGTCGCACGTTAAAGATGGAGAGGTGTTTTTTAATAGTATAAACTGAGTTTTTTGAGTTACAAGTTGATTTGGCGTAATTTAAATATCAGTTGGTGTCGTGAATTTTGGTAGAAAAAATTTACTTTCTATATGTTAAGTTAAAAAGTGGTCAGAGCCCTAGTCTGCGTTGAAGATACGTTAGAAAACGTTGTATGTTCTTGATATTGAAGGATGTTAAAAATCAAAGTGTGAGTTAAGTAAGACTGTGTTTTAATTAATTTGGAGAGTCGTCGAAATTTATAAAAGTGACAATTTTAAAATAAAACCAGGAACTGTGAACAAGTGCAACATTCTATAGACAATAACCGAAGTGCACATTGAAAAAATCTTGCAAGTATTAGAAAATGATATAAGTATATTAAAATTTTTGATACTGTGTGCTCTTTTTTAATATTTTTATTTTATTCAGAAAATTAAATAATTAAAATAGTGAATTTTAATGTTGTTGATATTGAATATGTTCAATTAAAATCGTATAGTCAGTCAACGTGTGAGTTGATTTCTTTTGTTTTGCATTCATAGTTCAATTCCCAAAGTACTTGTACACTGATCGAACCTACAAAATACTTAATTTTATAAGTTTTATAATATTGGCTAAACTCGTGTAACAGTACTCTGATGGGTTTCTAGCGGGATAGATCATGGGCTGAATGATGTCACAGTCGTAAGGTCTACGGTACAGTTCAGTTGGTAACTGGGTTAGTATGTTACAGGTGATTCTTTGGAAGATGGAAGTTGAATATATAGCATGTGTTGGATTGTTTTTAAATAATAAATTACATTTTTAGGTTATAAATTTATATAATTTTATTTGAGCTTTTAATTGAAGTATAACTACATTTTTATAAATAATAATTATAAGTTTATAAATATAAACACATTCTATATAATTTTTAATAATCAACAGGTAATTTTAAAACTGGCTATTCAGGATAAATATTTTTTTATACATTCAACATTAATGAACTTTTGTAACGTCTTCCTTTGTTACAAAATTGGCTTTCCCAACGTGGGGCTGATAAATCTAATAAAAAGTCATTTGGTAACGACTTCTTTGTTACAGTATGAATCATGAGTTATTATTTGACAAGTGTGAAACAATTGGTATTAGAGGAGTACCAATTCTGTGGTTAAAATCTTTTCTTTATAATAGAACACAACGTGTAAATGTTGCAGGGAGGCTATCCAAACTAACCCAGCTGAGATATGGGTCTCACAAGGATTAGTTCTCGGACAGGTGCTCTTTTTAATTTACATTAATTACCTATCATCAACAGTGCATGCAGACAGCTTAGTTCAATTTGCTGATGATACAACTTTGAGTTTCCAAGCAGACCTTATAGTTAAAATAATAATAATGCTACTATTTTCTTAATTTATACGTATTTGAAGAACTGCATATTATGTTACACAGTGTAAAAATCTAACCTAAAAATATGACTTACACTTCATTAAATCTATGACTTACACTTCATGTCTAAGCTTAGGCCTATGACGTTCACTTTATGATTTATTCTGGCGGCAGGCAACGTTGCTTATCGTTGCGTAATAAGATGATGTCACTGCTTTATTAAAGCCTATTCTACAATTTATTAAGTTAATTTACTATTTTTAATAAAATATTCTTGAGTGTGGGACGTCTAGCTGAGATAGTACTTGGTGCTAAGTGAAATTGTGGTAAATAAATGATATTCAACGCATTGTAACGAACAATTTAAAATATTTACTGACACTTGTTTATTTGTTAGTATACACATGACAAAGTTATCATCAAATACAAAGAAATATTTAAAATTAACAAAAAATTATTCAGCTAAAAGACGCAATTTGGCTATTTTTAATTATTTAAACATTAAAACTATAGGCAGATTAAAAATTGATGTTATAAAAAAATGTTTTAGACCCTGTCTTATAAAAGTTGTGAATGTCCAAAATGTTTAAATTTATGTTTATTTCTACATGTTTACATGCTAAATACATGGGTGATAAGAATTCCGTTATTTCTAATGTCTCACTTCACTAAATTTCAATCTAAAACGTTGTTTTCATTGACACATGAGCCTATTCTTACTCCACCTCAAACTTTACATCCTTCAGTAAAAAACAACTCTTTAACACATCATCGATGTATTAACAATAACGCTTCCACAAAATCACTTTTATGCTGATGATTGCGTAGAAATTCATCGATTTCCATGAGAAAATTTGTTACCATTGCAATGAATGTCTGATCACCATCTTGGCTACATCATGAAGTTATCTCCCACAACGCACTTGTATCCTTTCCACACTGATACCAACTTGCTTTTTTATACTTCCTTGACCTTTTATGGAATTTTGAAAAACAACCCCCTTTTTGGCCAAAAAATCAGTCATTATTTTTTTATAGTAAAACAGCTCTAACAATTTTGATAAAATTTGGCTTATTTGTAGCCCTTAATGTACCCTACCATATGCAAAAAATCACATCTTTCTAAAAATTCTCGTTTAGCTAATAATAATAATATTTATTAGTTACTCTCTTTCTTACTTTAATGTATCCCCTCTCCTACTTTAATACAATTATGAAGTTACAGTGAATCTGTTTAATAATTTTAAAATTTGTTTGTGAGAACGTATGTGCCCAGTTTTTGGTACCGTTTGTTTAATAAATAAACAATTTTTTTTATTTTTGAAATTTTTATATTTTTAACTTAAGTTTTGTTTTTTACGCTTTTTATAATTTCCCATCAATTTTTATTTTTTGTGACGAGCAAACGTTACAGCTTTTTTAGAATCAATGAGTCCAAGTGTTTTTTTGGGACTAATTTTTAGTGGTGTAATTTCAAGTTCGGTTTATTTTTAACATAAGACAATAAACAGGATTGGTCAATATCGCCTGTTTTATTTAGTTTCCTATGTTTACTTTTTAATGTTAGTTTTAACAATAAATGGTTTTAATTTAATATTCCTGTGTGGATGTAGGTAAAATATTATACGCTATATAAGGGATAATGCATCTTTGGACCTCTTAACAACACTTAAAATGTAAATGCCCATTACACTACAGCTCTTTAGGTAAATCACTCAATATTACACGACAAACAAGTAAACATCCTCATTCTTGTATCAGTATTCTATTAGCCTTTCAATATTAATATCAGCTGTTGAATGTATACTTCTTTAAGATATATTTGACTTCATTACTATCTATTTTTACAGGTTTATGCTTGGAAAAATTATAATGCTGGCAGTATCCCTCCAGAAAAAATAAATGTGTTGGGTGACTCTATCAAGGTAAATATCTTTTGTTTATAAATGTATTATGTGTATGTATCTTTCAAATTTCATATACCGTACTAAATAGTTATAATGAAAACACATAATTTATAGTAATGATTGAAATATAATTAGACGTTTATAATAGTACTCACAATTTGATCTACATTTGAATTCAAAGAGCCAGCTGATAGCTATATTAATGAATGAGATTGTAAACAAGCCTAGGCTCTCAATGGAAATGTACAGTAACCTATAAACCTCCCACTAACACGATTTAGGCAAACGGTAAGTAGAAATTGTAATCTTTATGACTAGCCTATATACAGGGCTGGGTGTCCCCGAACTCTCTCTGGACCCCTTTTGTGGATATGTTCCTGGGATCCATTTTTTAAGATATTTGACATTACAAATTATAAATGGCCGCCATTTTGAAAGTACTTAAAATAATGTTCTAATTTTTCGTACAGTGATAAAAGGTTAGGCAACAAATAGGTATACAAAGTTTGAGCTTAATATCGTTTCTACTTCCGAAAGTATTAAGTATTTTCTAAAAAACACATACAGACTGACAGACAGACGAAAAATAAGCACCGTAGACCCATGTTTATATTGTGAAATATGTTTGTCTGGATCCCAGGAACATATCCACAAAAGGGGTCCAGAGAGTTTGGGGACACCTTGTATATATGTACCAATAAGCAGAATGTAAATTTTATTAATTTGTATGATATCAAACACCATAAATACATGTTAATCCAAATTAGGCCAACTTTCATTCACTAAAATACACACATAACTCACATCATAACACAACATAACAGAATACCAAGATATATTTATTATTCAAACCCATTCGATAAATTAACAACCTAATTTTATTCAGTGAAACAATAGTAAAAGACGTATTTAATTTGAAATCGACAATTGCAGCTTTTAAAAAATCAAAACAAAGCCATGGCAGTCATATTTTTTTACAATATTCGACATCAGGGTTCACAGGGTCGAAACAGGGTCACACCAAAAATACACTGGCTTACTTCTGTGAATAATAAAAACCTTCAATAAAATAATATTTATCTTAGTTTAAGATCAAATTAGTACAATAGAATAGTCCTCTGTCATAGCTCAACCGCTATGGTACTTGCCTCATAAGCAAGACGTCCCGGGTTCAAATCCCGCGGGGGACCATAAAATATTAAAAAACCCAAAAAAACATGCTCGTTAGCCGAAAGGCACAAAGTGGCATATGTAAATTTAATGTCTAATATCATTGTAATACGAGAATATAAACCTAATTGTAAAATTTAATCAAATGCGATCATTATAACGAGTTAATCTAAGCTACTTTTAAAACTGGAATACATGTAACGCCAGGAAGCGGAACGAAGACAACAGCCAATCAGAAGAAAGTAGGCTTAGGGAGACAAAATTCAAACGATGCCTTGCTAGTCTTGGCGTGGGGTTCAAACTGTATAGTTGTGTTTACTCTTTACTCACAAACCAACAACTATACGACTATAAACGTAATAACCTTTTTTAAAGCTCATATTTTATGGAGTATATTATCGCTTTTTTCAATGTTTTATCTTGAACGGTTCTCAAGTTATAAGCGTTTTAATAAACGGCGCCCCCACCATATTCCCCCCTCCCCCCGGCATTATCGATTACGCTGGGGCCGACATCATGGCTTTTCATGATCACTATAGTACCTATAACAATAATCAGAAATAAAATTGCGTCAGGCTTTCCATGTATACTCAACCCCCTTCAGATACTGGACTAAAATGAATATATGACGTGTTTATGCTTTGTTTTTAATAGACCGATCATTTTGGTAATATGTTTTTGACGCCTTACTAGAGTAAACCCAACTAGTTTTTAACTTTTAGTCCTTGACCCTCCGCAACAAACGTTCAGCTGCCACTCTCCTGTCGTCTTGTACACATGCAATTAAGGAGCACACAAATAAATATACAGAAAAAGTTATTAACGCCTTTGCAATTGTTGTAAGGCATTTTTTACTTGCCACTTTCCAAATTAAAAAAAATTCTATAATTTTCATTGTAACGCCTATGGTTGTTCTATAAATATACTGACATTTTTTACACGTGAAATAACCCTTATATTGTAGTCTATTTTATTTATCTTTTGTGCGTTTTTTTTGTACAAATTAGTAGGCTTAAACCCAATGCAAAGCACAGATATCAGTTTTTAGTTCTAATTTATTCAAAGATTGTCAGGTTCATTTACTGTCCTAATAGTTTGAGCTAGCAGGTCAACGGTTGCAGTTAAGCTCTACGATTAAAAAAGTCTTACTATTTTGTATAACCAGTTCAATTATAATTATTAAAATTATAATAATTTTGATACAAAATGTAGGCCTATAAAAAGCTGAAGGTAACACTATAACATCTATATAAACATGATGATCGCGTACACACTAATTGGTTGTTTAACATTAACTATGAAATCAAGACAAGCAATATTTTTCAAATTTACTTATCAATTTAAGAGAACAATGGAAGGCGATAAGAGACATACGCGAAGGCAATAAGAGACATACGCGAAGGCAATAAGTGATATACGTGAAGGCAACATGAGAGAACAATGGTGTATGACAATAATTATTAAATATGAGACTAATCAGAAGAGTGTAGACAAATTATTGATTTAAATGTTGTATTACTGGAAGGCCTTCTGACCATTGAATACGATATGCTAGCAGTCACTTTACTAATATGCACAATCAGTATATCTTCTCAGGAGTGAATAAAAAATCTCGTGTTTGACTTTTTATAATTCCTGTTATGGAAAGTGAATTTAATAATGCATATGATCAATTTAAAACTATTCAATTGCTACTTCGTGGAAATCGCAATAAAAATATTAAAATTAAAAAGGAAACTAATTTATTTCTTCGAAATGTTTGCCTCATTATGACACAAACCTGAAATTTAGCATGTAATTGGGGTTCACACAACAGAAACCATACAAAGACTGAAATCACTCACGTACAGTTTTTGGAAAACATAATAAAAGGCCAACAAATTTAAAAAAACCTCAATTTTGTTATCCATAAGGGTTTTGAATTCAAACATTTTTTAAGTCGTTTTTAAGGTACACTCTGTAAAAACTACATTTACTTAATAAATATCATCACACAAAAAAGAATAGTTTGTTAACGGATATGATATAAAATAATGATTCAAGAACAAATGCATTTTATAATAAATCTGAATGAAATATTTTACAAAATTGTAAAACTAAATTTAACACTTTCGTAAAATTCGATATGTTTAAAAATTACTTACGTCATTAAATGTATTTTGTTTAATATTTTTATAAGTCGCATGATTGAGATGATTTTAAATAATATTCAAACATTTAAAATATGTTTTGGCAGGGGGAAAATATGTTTAAAACTTAGTATTATAAAAAAACCGAACTAAGTATTACTCTGTGGAACAGTACCTCCAATACTTGTAAAACTATATAATATAGCATTTCTATGTGTATATGTATTGTCATGACTACTTCTTATTTTCACCGTGTCTGTCTGTTGTATATTATGTGACAACTCAAACGTTTATTGCAGCTTAGTTGCTATTTGTATACTATATGAACATAAACAATTGTTGTATGAAGCTAAGTAAAAACAATAATACAAATCATATTATACGTTTAAACGAACAGCCGACTATTGCTGGAATTAACTAGCATTCAAATAACTATTTTTAATTCATGTTTTAATCTAATTTAATTAAGACGTGCGGTATGAAGGACAAGTAATTAGTTTTGGGAAAGTGTTAAATTTCATTTGACTTTATTCCGAGTTCTCAAGCAGTAATAAAGGTAACATGGAGACATCAATAAACGCCTGAAAATTAATTAAAGGATTCGAATTGAAATTGAACTGGATTTAAAGGTCTGTTGCTTCTCGAGCAGTAGCCCTACATCCTACGATGATTACAGCTACAACTTTGGTGACTAGCGAATTCTGTGCAAATACCCTCGGAACTAATTTACACTCTTAAACACTCTTACCGTATTGTAAAGAAAACCGAGGTCTCGCTCAGATTTTGAAAAATGTACCAAAATGTTATTTTAGTCAAATACAATGCAAAACTGCACTTATCTAAAACCGAGGTCTTGGGTTTAGGACTTCGGTTTTCCACAAGACCTCGGTTCTGCCGTTAATGGTTTATGCCAGGGCCTCAGTTCTACCAATTTACAAACTCGCTAGGGGCTGTAAAAGAGGGAGAGGGCAGAGGTGGTGTGAGTTAGACAAATGTTGGACGTGGATGGTCCAGTGATTCTGTTTTCATAGTCCTGTCTGTGCTCACTAGTCTCCTAGGAAAACGAAAACAGCCAGAGGTAGCAAACTTATTTTCCTACCGAACTTCATGGCCAACCAGTATGGGCGAGATGGTAAACATAAATTTAAAAGCCAGCGGGATAAGACTTTTTAACTGTCAAAATTAGTTTTCCAGTACCCAAAAACATATAAAACGATACCCCACACTGTATTTTCAAAATTTTGATCCAAAAACGTGACTCGATGCGCTATGACTTTTTAACTCTCAAAATCGGTTTTTTCGTACCCAAAAACGATAACCCAAACTGCATTTTCATAATTTTGACCAAAAACGTGACCCTGACGCTAGAAAGACTCATGATAGAAAACTCAAAAGCTTTTCAACTCTCTGCAATAAAATTTCGAAGAATTTGGTACCACTAGAAGTTTTCTACGTCTTTGAGTGCTTATATTGTGTTTACAGAAAAACAGACACACACAAAATTATCGCATTATTTCAATACTTTGGCATTCTAAGTAAGTAGGTAATTCATTATATTATTTTATCCGAAAAGTTATAGATTTAGCGGTAAAATTACATTGTTGTAATAAATATTACGGTCATTTTTAGAGTTTCCAATTGATATTCAACCCGTTAGCGCCGGGAATTTTTCATGTTGAAATTTTTCATTTTTTTCAGATATTAATTTTGCTACATATTTTTTATAACAGAAAAATAGTTAAAAAAATGTTATGTTCTTATTTTTTTTTATTTTCGTGTTTTTTGTAGCGGTACTATACGGTACCACTCGGCCAAACCATTTATTTTGTGATATCAATTTTAAAGGTACACCAATAACAATAATCAGTAATTTTTTCTGAAAGATTAACTTTTTATTAATGGTACAAAGCAATACATATTTTATTTACATAGTATCTCGGTTTATATTGTTGTGTGGTATGGTAGAAAACAGGTGATACATAATCCTACATTACATTTTGTGCACATTGTCCGAACTCTTGACTCACAATCGTCCCCAGCGCAACGTCGTCTTGATCCTTGCTCAGTAGGAACAATAAAATGACCAAGTTGATCATAACGAAGGTCAGTTACAGGTACAATTTTTTTCATTGGACCGGGTCTTGATTGTGATACTCCGTAGCGTTTTAGATAAGTCTTAACAATAGTCCGCCGGAATTCCAGCTGTGTACATTTTTTGTTTGAGATTTTATATAATATCCAGGCATTCTGAACTGCTGCATCAATTAGCCAGGTAAACATTGGCCACCACAACCTTTACCTCTAATGCCTATGCGATGTCGATTCACATTCTCATCACCTAGGTCAGTACCGCCCATATATTTGTTGTATGTTCCTACTAAATTTGGTCTTGTAACATACAATATTTTTTTATCTTTTTTTGAAAACCTTCTCACATTAGAAATCGGATTGACACCAAATGATGTTGAGGCTACTGTTATGACAGAATTATCCATCCACCGGATATATTGTATGCCGTTACTTTTGTCAAGCGTGGTTTCATAAAAACCGCGATCTTTCGAAAATGATTTTTTTTTAGTTGGAGGAATGTTTTTTGGTAGCCTATTGCCTCTTATCGTACCACTACCATTATAACCATTCTCTTTTAAAAATAGAAGCAAATTTTGGCCAGTGAATAAGTTATCAAAAAAAAATTGATACAAAAGTTTGCGTTTACAATCCGGTATTTCCATAAGCATTGTGTAGAATGGTGCAGTTGATTTTCCAAAGTAGTTTGCAATGTTGTCTGGAATGTGTTTATTTTTTCCTGCATAAAAATCAAAGTTTACAATAAATCCATTTTGTAAATTGGTACACCAAGCCTTATAACCGAATCTAATGGGCTTATTTTTTATGAATTATTTACATGAATGATGCCCGAAATACTTCACCATGCTCTCATCATAATTCAAATGTTGTTGGGGGATAAAGTGTTCAACAAAATTTTTTTAAATTTGTGTCATTAGAGGACGGACTTTATTGTACTTGTCAGTCATGTCGAGATTATTATTATCTGCGCAGTTAAGAAATTTTGTTATCTCCAAAAATCTGTCTCTTGTCATGGAAGATTTTACTAAAGTGTTTCCCATATCTTCTTCAATATCCCAGAAAAAACGTTTTCCCTGTTTTTCATTGTATCCAGACAAAATTAATATTCCAATAAAACATTTCAATTCTTCAGTTGTTATTTTAGGATTAGCCAGGTTTTTAAAAAGGGCATACTTTTCAATTTCATTACATAAAAATTTTAAAATATTATCATCAAAGAATATTTCAAACATTTGGACTTCTGTTAGATTATTGAAACGAGAAAAATCCTCTTCGGGGAAAGGAAATTCAACATTTTCCAAATCGCCTTCTATGAAGTTGCAAATTTCGGGTTTCGGGAAGTCAAGAGCGATATTTTCTGGCAAAAAAAGTTCTGTGTTCATCGTGACATTTTGCTGATAATTGTCGGTCAGATCTTGTCCTACCAATTCATCTTCACTTCGTCTTACATCTAATTCTGTTTAATTGTTTTCATTACTGTTAGAGCCAAACAGACGAGCTTCGGCATTGGCCAATAATTGGTTTCCTGCCAAATTATCGATGTAAGCAACATCCTCGTCTCCTGAATCCTCGTCTGTGAGTACATTAGGATCCGGAGGATCTATATATACATCAGCCGCTTGAAAATCATAATCTTCTTCATTTAAAATATGTAACAGTTCGTGTAATGTTAGACCATCCCTAAAAATAAAAAAAAGTACAGTTTTACGAAACAGAAAAGTAGAATTTATACCGGTTCGGCCGAGTAGTACCGTAGGGAGGTAAACGTCGATGTAGCATAAATAAAATACACGGATGTAAAGTAAAACATATTAGAACCTACTCAGTAGTATCCAAAGAAAAACATATACTATGTTACATTACATAAAAGTAAAAGGTTTATTACTTACTCAAGTACAATGTGAGGGTTCGCCATGGGAAAAGACACATGTAAATTCAAAAATCAATATAAACCAAGAAAACTAAAACGGCGCGAAAGCAAGTAGTTCTATACAACGTCTATTCTTTATTCTAACAGTCAAGAAAGTCTGAAGGTCATCAGGTTGAACACTACAAAGAGAAGAAAATATCATATCTCGTGGTACCGTATGGAACCACTAGGCGGTTATGGGTTAAGTAATGGGATGTTTTTTTTTAGATAACGCTAGTACATAAAAATACCCTAAATGTATACATACACACAACACAACTACTGTTTTTCTAAAACGTTTACACTCGGCCAATTATTATAACTGGAATTGATGGGCAATCGGCCTGTATTCAATATTTATTAAATGAAGGTTCGATGTACCATCTGCCCTCTAATATTTATTAAATAAGAACGGGTTTATGGTCCATTGATATGATGTGTAATAGAGCCATTGCTTTTATTTTAAAACTTAGAACATATCGGTTCTATAGCACATCATATTGATGGTCCATCGACCTGTTCTTATTTAATAAATATTAGAGGTCGATGGTCCATTGGACCAAATTTTTATATATTAAAAAGAACTCATTTTGGTTCGATGGTCCATCGACCCAGCTTTTATTTTAAAACTTTCAATATATCGGTTCTATAGCACATCATATTGATGGTCCATCGTCCCGTTTGTACAAATATTAATATTTAGGGTTGATGGAACATCGGACCGAATTTTTATATATTATAAAGAACTTGTTTTGGCTCGATGGTCCATCAACCCAGATGGTCAGTCAAACTTTAAATTATTTAAACGGTTCGATGGGCCATAGACCTCTCGTATTTCTTTAATTTTTCCAAGCGGGTCTATTGTCCATTGATATGATGTGTAATAGAGCCGCTCCCAGAGCTTTTACTATAAAAATGGTTATTTTCTGTCGAACAAAATGTGTATATTATATATGAGAAAGGTGAAACTTTGTGGGATCTGAAGCAAGTCCTTAATTGTTCTTTCTTCTCACATGTTGAGATTTTTCACAATTTTAGTAAGCAGATGACATCTTTTTCATAAGTGGAAAGGTTTATACTGTTACATGTCAGCAACAAGGGTTTATTGCAATCCTACAGAAAGAATGCTGATGGAGCCGTAGACATTCTGGTGGGTTTGATGCTGTTTTGAAGAGAGATTCGTTTTATATATTGAGACAAATACCATGATAAGTTTTTCTAAAGTAGCCAGGACTGAAGAGGAAGAAAATTTAATATTTATAAGACAAAGGATCTATTTCTCCGGTGTCCGATTACAGAATAGTCTGGCTAATTAATGCTTACTGAGATTCCTATTATAAGATCAGAAAGTCATACATTAGTGATAAAGACAAAACTGCATTAAAGGAGGAAATTGACGAGTTAAAACTAGAAGCTTTTTCACTTGTTGTTGCTGTTTGTAAATGTGCCATTTGTTTTAGACTACTGAAAAACAAGAAACGGAGCATGTAAGTGTGCAATTTCAATCAACTGCACATGCAAAAAAACAAAAGATATTCCAGCCCTTGAGTTGATATTTATTTTTCTTTAAAGAAAACGATTTAATCTTTTAGAATACGGTAAAGAAAAATTAGTTCTTTGATCTTGAAATAAACAAAACAGTTAAATCACATTGTCAAGCAGCATACCCGTGAGCTTTAGTAAGCACTTAGAGAACCAAAATTTCTTAACATCGATGTTGAATAATATATTGAAGATAATCACTGATACTCTTCTGATGACCTGAGATGTGTGTAGATAATGACATAACCTCGATCAGGATCTCGAACCGTCAAGAAAGGATCCACGTTATAGACCGAATAGAGTCGATCAGCAATGTTTTTCACCGTCCATAGGTAATCATTCAAATTTCAGAAACAACCGCGATCCTCGTTTAAACTAAGACGGAGGGTCATCATGGGGACGATAACTCTATTCCGTTAACCTTTCCAGTCCTCCCTAAAACTAACGAAGTCCATACCTCCAATTCATCAGAACATCCCTCGCCAAGTGGTACCAAAGGACCAATGAAGGTCTCAGTGGCCGTTGCAGATATTGTCATGGTTTCAAGGCCATTATTGGTCAAGTTCTTTTAACATGTCTTGTTGATACGAGTTCAAACTATTTGCTTAAGCCAGAAAATTTCCTTATTGAATTCTCTTCACTCGTCATGATATTCACTTGTCGTTGATAAGTGTGCAAAGTTTCAAATCAATCAGACGTTTTGGAAAGGGTGAAAATCACGTCGTGTTCTTTGGACCATGATCAGTGCTCACTTACTACACCCAACAAAATTAATACTGTATTGCATTGCCGTAGGTCCTTGATAAGTGTGCAGATTTTCAAATCAATCGGACGTTTTGAAAAGGGTGAAAATCACGTTGTGTTCTGGGGACCATGATCAGTGCTCACTTACTACACCCAACAAAATTAATATTGCATTGCCATAGGTCCTTGATAAGTGTGCAAAGTTTCAAATCAATCAGACGTTTTGAAAAGGGTGAAAATCACGTCGTGTTCTGGGGACCATGATCAGTGCTCACTTACTACACCTAACAAAATTAATATTGCATTGCCATAGGTCCTTGATAAGTGTGCAAAGTTTCAAATCCATCAGACGTTTTGAAAAGGGTAAAAATCACGTCGGGTTCTGGGGACCATGATCAGTGATTGCATGGCCATTGGTCCTTGATAAGTGTGCATTGTTTCAAATCAATCAGACGTTTTGAAAAGGGTGAAAATCACGTCGTGTACTGGGGATCATGATCAGTGCTCACTTACTACAC
>JAGFPH010001361.1:142781-173727 GCA_018207615.1 Philaenus spumarius
AATTAATACTGTATTGCATTGCCGTAGGTCCTTGATAAGTGTGCAGATTTTCAAATGAATCAGACGTTTTGAAAAGGGTGAAAATCACGTCGTGTTGTGGGGACCATGATCAGTGCTCACTTACTACACCCAAAAAAATTATATTGCTTTGCCATAGGTCCTTGATAAGTGTGCAAAGTTTCAAATCAATCCGACGTTTTGAAGTATAGAAAAGTATACGAGAATATACGAAAGAAAGGTATAAAAAGGCACTTTCCGGATTTTACTCCTAACGCGTGATTCGGTTTCTCGAACGACACCCCATCCAGATTACAACGGGCGCAAAGAAGTATAACTTCAACAATGAAAAAGCTTCAAATCATTGCAATATAATCGAAGCCGACGGAATATAACGTGTTTTTTGCAATAAAAAACGTATATTTTGACCCGTCCCTCACTTATTTTACCCAATTTGTAGAAGTCAAAATTTTACTTGGGGGGGGGAGAGCCCCCAGGGGCATATACACTTTACCGTTGTATAGCCCATAAATGGCAAAGATGGTGCTTCCTAAAGAGTGTTTGAAAATCGTAAAAAATGCTCTAGAATACACCATTTTTGAGATATTGACGATTTTTGTGAAAAAAGAATGAAAAATCTTCAAATCATTGCAATATAATCGAAGGCGACGGAATAAAACGTGTTTTTTGCTTAAAAAACATTTATTTTGACCCGTCTCTCAATAATTTTACCCAATTTGTAAAAGTCAAAATTCGACTTGGGGGATGGGGAGAGAGCCCCCAGGGGCATTTACATTTTACCGTTGTATAGCCCATAACTGGCAAAGATAGTGCTTCCTAAAGAGGGGTCGAGAATTGTGAAAAAATAATTAAAACGCTCCAAATCGTTGTAATATAATCGAAGCTGATTGAACCCTACAAAATGGAAATTTGGTTTGAAATAATTGTACAAATTACCAGCTCTCTAGCTTTATAGGAAGTATAATAATTAATTTGTATTGTTTTAGGGGTTGTTATCTCATTTTCACCCCTAAGAAGCACGTGTATAAAAGAAAATATGGTTTACATTGTATAAATGTCTTGTAAGAAATAAATGTACCAATTTCCAGCTCTCTAGCTTTATGGGAAGTATAATAATTATTTCGTATTGTTTTAGGGGTTGTTGTTACATTTTCACCCCTTAGCAGCACACTGAAAAATACAAATGTGCTTTACTTTTTGTATATATCTTGTAAGAAATGAATGCACCAATTTCCAGCTCTCTAGCTTTATGGGAAGTATAATAATTAATTTGTATTGTTTTAGGGGTTGTTATTACAATTTCTCCCCTTAGCAGAACAGTGTAAAATGCAAATATAGTTTACATTTTATATGCACCTTGTAAGAAATAAATGTACAAATTACTAGCTCTCTAGCTTTATGGGAAGTATAATAATTAATTTATATTTTTTTAGGGGTTGTTATCTCATTTTCACCCCTAAGAAGCACGTGAATAAAAGGAAATATGGTTTACATTTTATAAATGTCTTGTAAGAAATAAATGTACCAATTTTCAGTTCTCTAGCTTTATGGGAAGCATAATAATTATTTAGTATTATTTTAGGGGGTGTTGTTACAATTTTCACCCCTAAGCAGCACACTGAAAAATACAAATATGGTTTACTTTTTATATATATCTTGTAAGAAATTAATGTACCAATTTCCAGCTCTCTAGCTTTATGGGAAGTATAGTAAATTAATTTGTATTGTTTTAGGGGTTGTTATCTCATTTTCACCCCTAAGAAGCACGTGAATAAATGGAAATATGGTTCACATTGTATAAATGTATTTTAAGAAATAATGTACCAATTTCCAGTTCTCTAGCTTTATGGGAAGTATAATAATTAATTTGTATTGTTTTAGGGGTTGTTATTACAATTTCACCCCTTAGCAGCACAGTGTAAAATGCAAATATAGTTTACATTTTATATGTACCTTGTAAGAAATAAATGTACCAAATTCCAGCTTTCTAGTCTTAATGGATGTATAATAATAAATATTTATTGTTTTAGGGGTTGTTTCAACCCTTAAATCAAAATGATTTGTAGCCTATGTCTCATTCCAGATCATGATCTATATGTGTGCCAAATTTCATTCAAATCCATCCAGTATTTTTTGCGTGATTGTCAGTCAAACAAACAGACAAACATACAAACTTTCACATTTATAATAGCCCAGTCGGTATAGGTTACAACTACCAGTAATTTGCAATACGGCTGATTTTTTTTTATAAGTACTTTAAAGTATGTAGATTAACATAAAAAAAAGTTTACCAGTTTTTTGTTAATCTACATTCTTTAATGTACTTATAAAAAAAATCAGCCATATTGTAAATTACTGGAACTTTTGGTCTAAATTGACCCCTACCGACTGGCCTATAATATTAGTAGGATTATACATTTTCGTGTTCAGAAAATTACAGAGAACATTTCTGTGTATTTGATTTTTTAGAACAATTACCACACAAAAATTAATTGCGTCACAAATAGAAAAAAAACTATTTTGGTAAATTGAAATGTCAAAAGTTGGCTCTTTGGGGAAATGTCAAAAAAAAATTGCATAATAAATCCAAGATACACAAAAAGTAGACACTATAATTTTCTACAAGAAACAATAAAATAGAATTTTTTTTTAAATACATTTATGGGAAACAAAATAGTAATTTTTGTGAAATTTAAAAAAAATTACCTTCTAGTATTAAAACATTTATAAAAATTTCAATATTCAAAATTAGTGTTTCTAAACTATATTATATTATAAAGGATAATATATCCTATAAAAAATCACGCCAAGTGTAAATTTGTGGGGTTTCTTATATAGTAGCCTACATATATTGTCTTCTATAAACTAGAATTCGTTTTTCCATGAGTAAACAATTTCATAAAAACACAAATATATTTGCAAAAAGGCATCACAAAGAAGCCTAAACTTGTTATAAATATACAAAAATGTAATATACAAATTAATTAGGAAGTAGGAAAAAATGTCTCTTCTAGAAACTAAAATAGAGGATAGTACCGAGGCGTATTCTAAGTTTTAGCCATGTTGATAAAAACACAAAAAATATTTACAAAATGACATAAAATTAAGCCTAATTTTGTTCAAATTATTTAGTAAGAAGGAAAAAAATGCCTTCTAGAAACTACAATATGGTCAGTAGGCTAATTGCAAACTTTAGCCATTTAGATTGGATCAGGAAAACACAAAATATGTTTCCAAAAAGGTTGAAAATGAGGCCTAACTTAATCTAACATATAATACACATATTATTTAGTTAGTAGGCTATTACAGTATAGACAAATTTTACAGTTTCAGTCTGAAAAAGAGTGGGCTAACTATGACAAATTGTCTGACTAAAATATCTATTCTAAGTCGGTAAAACCTAAATATTCGTAAAATTTACGGCCTTCTGTATCAACTAAGAACTGTTTAATCTTATCGATACTTATATCGATTTAAAGATACCGTAATTTCAATACGAATCGATAGGTATATAATACTTACTTGGTTTATAACTACTAAATAGATAATTGGTAAAAACTAATCAATACCAACAGGCACTCTTTACCAGTATAGAAACTGCTTGTGTAAGGTATTACATACAAATCTGTAACTATTTGTTGATAAAAGTCAGTGACAATCGGAACAAATATTTTCAAAGGAAAAGGTTTGACCTATACAGTGGAGTAATCAAAATTATTCCAAAACGAAATTTACCCATCAAAAAATGAGTGGGAAAACGAGCATTTTATTCGTGTTCTATCGCATCAGACAAACTCAATGTCATTCAAGCATTTCTTACGTGACTTTGTATATATTTTACGTCTTTATTTTGTGTCCCAAAGTAATAAACTATATACCAAATTAATCTTTGGATTGCTCTGCGTACAATGATATATAATATGACTTATTTAAATATTACTTTAGATTCGCAAACTTTGATTTAAAAAATGCTTGTTTAAAGAGTACCTGAGTAGGTAAGCCAGTGGGGTGATGCTTTAAAAGAGCCACCATTGGTATCTTGTAAACTATAAATCTGACAGCAAACTTTCAATAGGGAACCTTTCCTTGTTTTTTGAGAAATTAAACAATATGTAGTTAAAATATTTGTAAATGGCCGCCATTTTCCAATATGGCGGTTAACTTTCTTATGGAGCACCCTATATTCAATATTAGATGATGATTTTGGATTTTAAAAGTTAATTTAAGACTTTTTTGTTCTTGGTGTTTTTTTTTTGACATGATTAACTGTTTAAAAGTTAGAGGGGTATAAAGTTTTAAAAACACCCTACCTGAGCGCAAGATATTTTTATATGGA
Organism: Philaenus spumarius; assembly: GCA_018207615.1. NCBI lineage: Eukaryota > Metazoa > Arthropoda > Insecta > Hemiptera > Aphrophoridae > Philaenus > Philaenus spumarius. The sequence continues at coordinate 147,136 of JAGFPH010001361.1, forward strand.
AACCTTTTGAACCAATGAAAACGCTCTCAACACTAACAAAGCATTGTTTAGACAAACAAATAACCTTTTAAAATCAACAAAATAATAGGGTTTTTGTTAATTTTTTAAAACCATGATGCAGAGGAATTAAGTGGCAAAACTACAGATTTGTCACACATGAAAAATGAAATTGATAACAGATATCCAATATCAGCTGATTCAGAATCCAGAATTCAGTAAAGTCATCATAAAATATAGGATGTTCCATAAAAAAATTTAAGTTGGCCTCCATGTTTCCAAATATAGAAACATTAAAAACTGTACTTTAAAATGAGAACTTGTAGCTTAATAAACAGAGATCTTTCGTTTTTTTTACTTAGATTTTTATTATTAAAATATTTTTTGTAACATCTAATATTACAATTTTAGTTCATTTCAATGAAAAACATTTTCACAAAAATACTATGTTGACTATTAGGCATAGTGCTTGCACTTTATATTGTCCATGACAAAAATCAACAAGTATTTTCTATATAGATATTTTGCTGCTATGAACTGCTTTTGTAAGACTAGATTTCTAACCGTTTATGGCAAAAATAAACTGCCACTCTGTGCTGAGATGTGAGGCACATGTCTGCCTCCTTCAAGGCTTGGAATCTGTCTGCCTGCGAAGGTATAAATGTTTAACCCGCAAACTGTTGTAATACATGTTTTTGTTTCCGTTCTGCCTCACACACGTCTGCCTCTTTCCAGATTTTGATAGAGTTTAACTTCTTTTTGTTGTGATTTTGCTGTGCTGCAACTTCAAAAAACGATGTAGCTTTCCACAAACTGTTTATCTGGCAAATACAATACTTCTTTTGTATTTCTCCACTAACTGTTCTTTATTCAATGTACAATAAGCCTTGACTTCTTTTCAATTCTTGCCAACAAACAACTTCTATTATTGACTTTACTGTTAGTGGACTTTACAAAATTTTGAAAATAATAATTATTGTTACACCACATGTTATTTTTTATTCTTTATCAAAATACTTCTTAAAATTACTTTTTATGTTTGATTTACTTGTCTTCTTTATAAAATCACTCATTACTCTCTTTTTGTTTATGTTGCAGGTAGCTTGCTATGGTTATTATAATTTGGTTCTAACTGACTGTGGCAAGATATTCTCTTGGGGAAAGAACGACTATGGTATGGGTGATGGAAGTAGGTCCTCAGACTCTGTTGTTCAAGTAGGAGCACACATTGCAAAGTAAGTCTCTGCTGGGGGATTCAAATTAACAGTGGCATAATTTGGGGTCGAGGGGCTTGTGGAGTGGAGGGTTAGACTCTTCTCACGGGAGAGTGTATATTCATTTTTTTGTAAGGCACATAGAAATATATTTATGCCTTTAAGTATGAATTAGAAAATATTATACATATACTGTTATATGAATGTCAGTGTGTATTATATGTCGGCAATTCAGTGCCTTTTTCAAACACAAACATCTCTCAGATTTCAAAAGTTTAATCTGTGCATAATGCATATAACTGTGAAAATTATAAAAATATAAATTAGCAACCTTCTTTTTGCTATATATATATTTTGCTTCACTTTACTATTAAGTCAACTGTGCTGGAAATAAACAAACCTGGTAACCAGATTGTGCCAACAATCCTCATCTTTACATTTGATGCTCAACACCATTACTTAATATAACCTTACTAATACATTTTAGGTTCTATCACTGTGGAAGTTCTTGATAATGAATTCCGGAAGGCATTCTGAAATTCGTCGTTGGTGGCAAAACGTCCGCCCAACCATGCCTTCAATTCTCTGAACAGATAAACAACTCGGTGCTAGGTCCGGACTATACTGTGGAGGGTCGAAAACAACCCACTTCACTTGAACTATTTAAGGTCTTTTGTCATGGTGGCAAGAATAGTCATGGATCAAAACCACGCGTAACAGAAGCATTTCTCTTCGTTTGTTTCGTAAAGTTTTACAATAAACTTTGTTTTTTATTGGTGTCTCCTACTGCATAAAGTCCACCAACAATACTCCTTTTTCGTCCCAAGAAACTAGCCATTGTTTTCCTGTTGCTCAGTGTTTTTCAGCTTGCTTGGAGAATCTGTGTGCATCCACTGCTTAGACTGTTCCTTTGTTTCAGGATTATCATACAGAAGCCAAGTCTCTTCGCCAGTAATGATGGACTTAAAAAATCTTCCTCTTCATTGTGATAATGTGTGTGAAATGTTATGACTGATGCCATTCGATGCGTTTTTTGTGACGTCAATCAGCATTTTTTTTGACCCAACGGGCCAACTTCCGGTATCTAGAATTTTACTGACTATTGTGTACCATACAAAACAGGCTTTGAAATTTCTGTAAATTCTTCAATTTCTGTGGGATGGTAAACTTTTGTTTGCCTTTGAACACCTGATTAACATGATGACTACGGTAGAGACAGACATTGCACCCTTGTCCACCTTTATCGTGGTTATCAGTTAGCCCTTCTTTAAATTTTCTACACAATTCGCGTACATTATCATCACTCATAAAGTTTTCACCATAAACTTTGCTCATTCTGTTATGGATTTCAGCACCTCTTGCAGAAAACTGATTACACTTCGTAACTCACATTTGGCGGGAGCAGCGAACGTAGCGGCTATGTTCACTTGGTCGTACCTCAGCTACGACTGACGCATTGGAGCAGACATTGGCAGATCTGGCTCCTGAATATTTTGTGAAAGAAATAGAGACTACTCGCTTGGCTCTAATTATGTCGTGAGAGGATCATAATAATACTTGCTACAATAACTCAAATCCCATCAAGAATATTTTAACATATCTTTAATTCCAATGACAGTTAAATAGACTATTAAATACAGAGCTCTACTAACATGTTCAGAAACAATAATCTTTAATATTTATACATCCTACGCCTAACTCTACGGGCAAAACTGAGTTCAAATAATGTATCTACTTCCCAAAGTTCTCTAGTACGGATATCACTCAAATAAATAATTGCTTCAATTTATTATAAAACAAACAAAACTGATTCTACTAAAACAATTTCCCTAAATATTCGCAAGAAATGTTCCTCACCTTAATTTGTCCTCGTGGCATCTTCCGGTCAGCCCGTGTCGCCCCGACGTACACCTTCACTCGTTCCACCCAAAGAAAGCAAACAATGAACCAATATCTCGTGAGTGAACCAATATCTCATTTTTGTTCTTTATAAAACCATGTAATTCGTCGACTCCAGCAACTTGCCCCCACACACCTTTTGAGTCCAGAAAACAACTGATTGTACAACATCGTTTGCTTTCCACCTAATGTGATTCCAGTCTTGTAGAACTTTCCAATTTGTCTTGTGACGTCTTTCTCGACTGTTCTGCCGATTGTACGTCCATTCTTTGGCACTGCGTATTTCATTGCTTATTAACTGTCCTGACTTTAATTATTTGAAATATTTAGCCAATGAAATATTTTACATTTACTGAATTTATTATTTATTTTCTGCTTAAATTTTTTTTATTAATAACCTTTTTTCTTTATTTTAAGTTTTAACTTCAATTAATCTTTCCAAACTTAAACTTATAGTTTAATTCATTTCTTTAAGGCAAATTCTACTTAATGCTCCCATGAAATTGCATATGTTACATTTTATGAAATAACATTAAAACAGTATACAACACAATCGCGACTGTGCGCAAAATAAATTGATGCCCAAATGCAATTTGCTCCAATTTTATTAAAACAATAATTAAAATACAATGGCGATTGTAAAAAAAAACTGCCCGAATATGATTTGTAAAATATAAAAAAATATGGCTATATGATATGTAGAAAAATACATTTTGATTATTGGAATATACACTGGTTGGTGTGCTTTAGTTGTTTCAAATTTATTTGTAATACCTATATTCTTTCTGACTTTAACAAACAAACAAGTAACGTATGGAACCCTAAAAACTAATATCGTTTGAACGATGATTAATACAAAGTTTAAATTAGGCATGGTACCTAATATCATAGTTTTTTTTTTAATATGCGCTAATGTTTGTCTAAAACATTTCTATTTCCAGATTTGTAGATATTGCAGTCTGTAACAATAGGTGTGCTGCAGCTACAGAGAATAAGTGCATTTATATTTGGGGGGAGGGAGGTAAGTAACATGAATATTTTTAGTTTTAATTAAGTAAGATGGTGCATACAATTTGTAAACTTGTTAGATTGATTGCATGTTTTTAAGAAAGGTCTGATTTTTTTGCTGGTATTACGAAAGGGCTTTTCGCTATTTAGTACGGAGTGGCTACTCGCTTGGCTCTATCCGTAAGTGAGAGGGTACAAAGATATATCATACATATAAAGATAAATAAACAATTTATATTTTATTCTGAAGATCTACTATATTACATTTGATTCTACACTGTGTGAAAACTAAAATCATCCTTAGTCTAAATCATTTACTTTACACTACGGGCAAAACTGAGTACAAAATTTCTACTCCCCAAATATGAATTATTTTAAATATAAATATAACACTCCCAAAGATTAACCCACAGAAACTGATTCTATATCCAGAATTTACATAAAACAATTATCCCTTTAATTCACAAACTGTGTCCTCACCTTTACTCTGTCCTGGTGGCTTTCCTTGACGCCCACCCTGGTGTCTACACCCCGAAGCCTCCGGTCTCCCAAGACCTCTCTTCCACCCAAGAACCTTTCCAAAAAGACCCCCCCTTCTAATGTGTTCTGTCTATTTAAAACTTCTGTTCCCCCTCTCAGTTTTACCAGTCTCTTTCTTACAATGATGTTGGCCTACTTAAAAATGCAACTCGATGCAATTTCCATCATTCCTAATTACTTAACTATCTATTCTATTTTACAGTAATATTACATAATGTTGCTGGCTAATACAATTCTGCTATTTTGAAACAATTATCAACATTGTTTTTGTGTATGTAACAAAATTACCTAACAACTCATTCTATTTCGTAACACTGGCCATGTACTTAAACAAACAGATGGAGCTAGCATAGTATGTTTACATGAATCAATAGTCACCAATAATTGGTAACAATAGCTTACTTGTTTATACAGGGTGTGGCATAAAGACCTCCCATATTTGAGAAGCAATCAAAAATTAAACCAAATTTGATGGAAAGTTCATTGAAACTTTCGTCAATATATTCCCAACAAGCCTGCCCGTTACGGGATAAAACTTTTTGCGCTTTGCGATTCCAGAACATCATCAAATTTAGAGGTCTATACAGGAACTCAGCCAGAGGGCCTCTTCAAGAAATCAAACTCTGCAGTTGATATCGTCAAACGGCTTTAATCGAACCCATTTCAGATAGTGGACGCCACTTGACAACGGACAATTGGTAGGGATCAATACCATTGGCAGAAGAGCTGCTAAATGATCACAAGATGACATTTTTTAGCGTACTCAGGAAGAACAAAAGGGAAATACCTCCATCTTTCATAAAGAGCCGGATTAGAGATGAGTGCTCAAGCTTATTTGCTTATCTGCCAAATATCACTTTGCTTTCTTATGTTCCGCGCAAAAACAAAGTCGTGCTTTTGATATCAACCCTGCATCATACTGATACAATTGATCTTGACAGTGGGGACAAAATGAAACCAGAGATCCTTACTTGTTTAACAAGTACAAAGGAGGAGTTGACACAGTGGACCAAATGCAATCAACTTATTCAGTTTCCAGGAAAACTAACAGATGGTCGCTAACTCTTTTGTTTAGTATGATGAACATTGCCAGAATCAATAGTTATTTGATTTGTCGGCAAAACGCCCTAAAACAAACAAACAATCAAAGAGATTTTTTGAAGTCAGCAGGTATCGCACTTTGTCAAAAGCACATGAAGAGAAGAGCTTCCATGTCAATGCTTCCAGTAGAACCACGTCACACATTGAGGTGACTCCTTGGACAGCCAGTGCGACCACCTCTCCCAGAAGAAGATAACGAACCTCGCACCGGAAGATGCTACCTATGTGGAAGGAAGAAAAATAGGAAATCCCAAACCCGCTGCTCACAGTGCCGCTACTTCATCTGCCGAGAACACACTCGATCTTCATGGGTTGAGTGCACGGGACAAGAAGAACACGGAAATAGTTCTGAAGATGACGTTTAAAAACAGTTCAAAAGACAATGTGAGTTGACATTTAAATCTTAAAAGCACTTTTACCAATTTCCAAAAGTTCAGTTTCATATTTTAAAAATATTTAGTTTTGAGTTAGTATAACAATATTTTATTAGTTAAAAACCATTTTCAAATTTTAAAACCACAGGTTTTTGTATTGTTGTATGAGTAACAAATACTGTTTGATAATTAAAAACATGGATTTTTTTACATAAAAACCTTTGTTTTATTACATATAGCCGGTGCGGTCTTTTTGACGCCACGCGACCACTTTAACGACTTTCTACCGCGCGCCCACTCTAGGGTTAATGTACATTTTGATTATCAGTTGCAGTAGTTTCTAGTTGTTCAATAATTGTTATATTTGTTTTTTTCCAGTTTAACTAAAAATAAATTGTAAACAATTTTTGTGTGTGCCTATATTTTTCTTCAGCTATATTACTGATGCTATATTAATTTAGTTTATTGTAGATAATGTTTAAAACTCAGTTTTCACAATCTCTTTTTTAGCAAGTGCTAGTATTTCACAAGATCCTAAATACAAGGAAATTCATCAATTTTTTGCCGAAAGCAAACGTACAAGTTTTTTGTGGATTTGTAAAACTAGTGTTTCTATTGACTTGGAAGGTTCTTGTCCCATGACAGAAAAACTGAAGCACTCTTTTAATTGTAAGGTTAGTTGTTCATTTTCTATTCAGTTTTGAGTTATATTTTTTTGCATGAATAGTATATATATATATAGTTGTAACGGGGCCCGCCTCCTTGGGTTTGGCGTCCGAATCCTGAAGCGGCGTTTTCCCTGGTTGGGCTGTGCCTTTCTGTCCTCGTGCGTACGTTCGGGCTTTGTCAGGATGGTGGATGGCGAGCAGGTTCTTCAATAATTCGGTAAACTCATGATCAGTTGAAACGTTTATTGAACCATTACAAACGCATACTCTGTTGGTTCCGATTATTCTAAGACTAACAATACGCCATGAGGCCAAAGCAAGATCAATCCCCCATTTAAATTGAGTCTAAACGCGGACGCTTTCACTTCCAGACTAACTGATGCATCTCTGGATGCTTTCCTCTAGCGTCCCCCTCCCTTAGTTGACTAGGAATCGTCTTCTCAGCAATGTACCTATAGCCAAGCCTATACTATATCCGCTGTTAGTGGACCCTTTAATATTTAGTAGCTTTACTTATTATTCATTTATTTACGAGTTGAGGAGTACCTATCACATCACCCCCCCGGCGTCACCAGAGTCGGTCCCTTCGACTCCTTCACCACTCTGAAATGCAGCTCTTTGATGTTTGGTTTTTTTTTTTCAACAATCGAAAGAGGTCTGCATTGCTCAAACCACCCGTGTTCGTTTTTTTTTTCAAGGGTTGGTCAAGTTTATGAACATTGATGTCATTCAAGTTTTTTTTTTTTTTCTTCTTTTCTTTCCCCCCTCATGGTCGGAAAACTTCTCTGGTGAGCAGTGGGCAGAAGAACTCAATCCCCCCCAACTCATAATGTCAAAAAAAAATGATTTTAACAAAAAAGAAAACAAACATTGGCTATTTCTATTACCACAAAGAAAAATTAATTTAAAAAATCAAAAGCAAAACTAAGACACCCAACTCCTAGTTACTCCACGACGTTAATCCTTTTTATTTATTTTTTTTTTAAACTGCTTGCTTTGGTCTGTTTGCAATTTGTTATATAATAAGCATCAGGTTATTTAAAAATTTACGACCTTAAGCTGAAACTACTTTATCAAAATCCAAAAATGTTAAATATAACTATTCAATGTAACAATGTAAAAAAATACAAATTCAATTTGTGAACATTTTAAACAATTATAGTTCATGGTAACCAACAGAGAGTACTTAATCCTAATAATACAAAGGTAAGTTGCACATTATTTTAGTACAACTCCCAAAATAACATTTTTCATTTATATCACCAAAATGTAGCTATTAATTATATATATATTAAATCCAATCTTCGTGAGAGAAAAAAATACAAAGCTGCCCAATGTTAGCAGGAAAGAATTATAGAAAAAAATAAACTTGTAAACTTAATTCTAAAACTCCAATTTCTTAAACGCTATAAAAAGTTTCACCAAAAAAAACAAGACATTATTATTATCTTTCCCTATAAGTTTCACATATGGGAAGGTTGGTTGGTGTGAAGGGTAGAGGTGAGAGAAATGACATAGGACAGGAGAGCCAACGGAGCTCAGGCCGTTGCGCTTTCCTTCCTATATCATGGATGTGGGGGAGTCCCGACTAGGACACCCCTTGATGCCCATAGGCAAGAACGGACCAATGTATGTAAATATAGTAGAAGAAAGCCAACAGAGACCAGGCCGCTGCACTTTCTCTACTATATTAGGATGATGATTTTGTATAGATAGAGGGAGAGATAAAAAAATCAACCTATGTTGATCTCTAAATCGAAGCTACTTGAGATCAGATAGGCTTTCACAAGTTTCACTTATTGTTATTACTTATTATTTATTTGTTATGTATTGAATGTAAAAGAGTGAAAGATGAACTAATTGCCCTGAATAGGAGAAGAACATTAGATGTCAGAAAGTGCTAAAAAAACGTAATGTACATTACATTTTTCAATGAAATTTTAATGCATTGAATAATGAATAAAAAATTTTATCAATGTGGCACAACAATTTAAGATATTGCTGCTGCATGAAAAAAAATAAAAAATAAGCGGACTCTACTATGTGCCAATCATTACAAAGAAAGTTATCAATGAGGCGACCTGAGACAGCCTATTCCGTGTGGAAAACTAATTATGTAAAACATCCTACATTATGCTTTTTCTTTTATTTTTATCCCCTTAATTAACAACCCAAAATTTGTATCCCACAAAGTTCCCTTGAATTAATATCAATTTATACTTTCCCCGTTTTTTTTCTATTTGTTGGCAAAAAACTTATATAAAAAATAAGTTACTTCAAAAGGTACAAAGCTGTCATATTCCCCTTCATTGTCACAATTAAAAATCGTTAGTACCATTTTTAATGGTTTACAAAAAAAAAAAATTCTTTAAAAATCAATAAACATTAATCTATTATTATTATTATTATATATATTATTTTTTGTAATGGAAGTTTAATATAAAAACTATAATTATGTGAAAAAAATGTTTGTATCAAAAGTTATTAGTCTCGTTATAAATGAAAAGGAAATTTCTTGAAAAAATAAAATTTTAATGTTCGTAAATCCAAAAATGTTCTTAATTGAACATCATTAAAAATAAAGGAAAAAACTGTTCAACATTGCAAACCAATCACATCTTTATAAATTCAAATTATATTATTAATCGATAGAAAAATAGCATAAAAATGTACTAAGAATTTGGTATAGCATATAAAAACTGTAAAACTTTCAACAGGCACTTCACTTCAATTGGTATATTTGTAAAATTGTACTCATGTGATAGTTGTTTGTTAGAGTGCGTTGGATTCTATCTCACAGCAGACGGAGATTCCAACAGCAGTTTGGTTGGTCAGTTCCAAACTAGTAAGTCGCCCACATGGTAGCAAGAATGTGATTGTGTCTGTCTCTCATATATATACTCAGGATCGACTCCATCTCTCCATACCTCATTATTTTACTATTAACAAAAAACAGTTATTATGAGTAAAAGGTCATTTACATGACGACATATCGTTTTTCTTTAAATTACAAATTATTAATCACTTGTTCAATTCAACAAACTTTTAGAAGTTTCATAGATTTCATTGTTATCGTTAAAACAATTTAATTGCATTACGTTTATATCAATTACTTTTATAACATTTCATAAAAAAAAAAAAAAAAAAACCCATCATTACCTGTAGAACCATGAATTGAAACCTGTATTTCCAAAAGTGTAATATTCTTTTAGAACAAAAAATTTTGCAATTTTTTTGATTAGGTGAACCAAAAAAAATTCCCTTGTCTATTTTCCCCTTTGTTTTGAACGCTACTGTATCCTGCATTGTGAAGCAATTCTGATATTTCACTTCACTTCACCTGAGGGACAGGTTTCCTCATTCATCCCTTTATGCAAATAATTTAAACTTGGTTTCATTTCATTGACCTACTATTACATTAAATAAGTTAACCTTTTCTTTTATGACATACTGTATTACTTTCATTCATGTAAAACTTGTTACTCAATTCTCATTTGTTTATACTTCAAATTCAAAAATTTATCAACCCTTCCTATTCTAAACCTGTAAAAAAAATAATTAGATTAACAGAAATATCTTATACTGAAAACCTTAGCAATTCATACCTATTCATTTATAAAACAATATTGAAACCTACAGTAGACTTTCAATAGTCCGGCATTCAATAGTCCGGAACGCCCGATAGTCCGGCACCATCATGGATATATACATAATAATTTGTTTTACGATATTACGGGCACAAACATGCTTGTACAAGTTGTGGTTCTGCAATGCAGTAGGCCTAGAGTGCTAGATTGTACTTCGGTGAACTTCGGGTTTCCTCGGATGAGCTCGAGACTCGTTTCAGACAGGTCCGCTTAGCTGTGACTGTACTGTGTACTGTGTTAGTTCGCCATTTTCTCGTAACTTTGTTGCATCGCTTAGTTGCTTAGTTCACTACAAATAGTTGACTGTTGTGATTTAGTGCTGTAGTTGAAAGTGCAAACAGTGATTTACAGTTCACGTCTTGTATGCATTTAATTTCAATTTAAAATCGAATTTGGAACGTAGGTAAACATGTTTTCGAAAGCGTCGACAAGTGACAAAAACAGTGCGGGGCAAAAACGAAAACACGTCACTCTCGGAATCAATCAAAAGCTAGAGATCATAAAACGATTGGAGAAAGGTGAGAGTAGAAACATTTTAATGAATGAATTTAATATTGGTTCTTCAACCATTTATGATATTAAAAAACAAAAAGATGAACTTATGCGTTTTGCTTCTCAGTCTGTAACAACACACAAAATGGACTCTAGGCAAACTTTAAAGAAACCAAAGTTGGAACAATTGGATAGCGTACTATACAAATGGTTTTGTGCAAAACGTGCAGAAGGAAAGCCTATTACGGGCCCTATGATTGTAGAAAAAGGTAAGAAATTTAAAGCAGATTTGAATATCGTAGATGGTGAGTGTAATTTTTCAGAAGGTTGGTTGAGAAACTTTAAATTTCGACATGGAATTCGCAAACTTGATGTAACGGGAGAGACACTATCAGCAAATGAAGACTCGGCAAAACAATACATTGGCGAGTTTTAAAAAATCGTTACTGAAAATAACCTATCAGCTGATCAAGTGTACAATGCCGATGAAACAGGCTTACTTTGGCGTTGTTTGCCAACATCGACATTAGCTTCGGGAGAAGAAAAAGCAGCTAAGGGGTTTAAAAAAAATAAAGATAGATTGACAGTTTTAGTATTATTATCAAAAGTAGAAACAATTCTTTGGAAAATATTCCCGAAAAGGAAATTATAGAACGGGTTGAGATCGATAAGAATTTACCTATTGAGGAAGAGTTTACAGATGAAACAATTCTTCAAAGTGTTGTCAATCCTCAACCTATTGAAGATATTGAGTCAGACGATGAAGAAATAGAAGAAAAAGAACGGATCAGCTGGGTTGAAGCTGAAAACGCATTGAACAAGTTTATAGCGTTTGCTGAAGCAAACTCACGTTATAACTCTTCAGAAATAATTGATTTACATATTGTGAGAAATAACTTTATAAAAAGGAAAACTGACTCTAGAAAACAAAAGGACATTAGAGATTTTTTTAAATGATTTAGTTTACAAATTACTGTAGGAAAGATCACTGTAGACCTTCTGCAGTTATATCATTGTATTGCTGTAGTATCCATAGTGTATAATATAGGGTGTACAATAAAAAATAAGTTTTGTTCTATTCTGTACAGTATTCTTTTGAGTAGAAACGTTTATCCTTATGTTACTGGTAAAAGATGCTTGCTTTCTAATATCATGTAGGAGCTGTATTCATTGTATGAATTACGATAAAGCGATCACACACGATACCGCCCGATAATCCGGCATTTCCGGTAATCCGGTATCGGAAAAGTCCCGAACGTGCCGGATTATCGGAAGTCTACTGTACTACACTAATATCTGTATCACCTTCCTATAAAGAGTAAATTCGTATTAAAAGTTGTTATTTCCTTCCCATGTTAAATTTAACCAGTGCTAGAATCGTGCTTCAAGGCTTAGAAGTCTAGCGTTTGTTTACACAGTCAGAATTGTAAGATGATAAGATTACGTCACTCTACGAGTCTCCGTAGCTCTGACTGTCCCATGTCCAGATTGAATTTATTAAATCATTTATCCTAACAGAAACTTTATATTTAGTTAATTTCTTTTTGAAGCTTTAATCAATTTCATTGAAGTATTATTATCATTCCATGTACCATCATTACTATTAACAACTCAATCTGTCTCTTATGATTACAATTTAAACGAATCCCTACAGTGTTTTGTCTATATAAAGGGTGTTCCATTTGGTAATTCAGGTCCCATATAGTTACATATTCCCGATGATACATTGAAGTTGCACTCCTGTCACTCATTAAATCTATTAAGTTATATTTATACCAATAAACCTATTCTTTAATTTATTTCACCCTTTGTCTTTTTAAGACAAATTAAAACTTTGAAAACGAGATGGTTTCTTTTTAATACGAATTGGTCTACCTTGCGGTTGTAGATGTGCTGGTACTATGGCACTTGTACTGGCTGCATGAATATCCAGGCCAGTACGAGGCTGGGTACACCAGCGTCATTCGCGGCGTTTGTAGCTGTTGTACCCATGGTATCCGTTGTTACATTACTTACGTCCAAATTTAGCTCCGAATCTTCGTTTGTAATTATGTTATCGTTTGTAATTATGTTAGACCGCCTATTGCTTATTTTTTTCTTAGTCTTGGGTTGCAATTTCCCCTTTATAACCTCCAAACATGGCTTTACCCTGTTTACATGAACCATTACTTCACGATTTCTGACTTTTAACATTATATTGAATTTTGACATTACTTTTAAAATTACAAATGGCCCACGCCAAAGTTTAGTCAATTTTTTTACTCTGTGCCGTTTCAATACAGGCGTATATAAATACACGTACTGTCCTACTGAATAATGATTTTGTTTAGTATTTTTGTTATAGTTTTTCCTCTGTTTGTCAAATTGGTTTGATTGATATACTTTCATTTTACCATATGCCTCGCTTAAATTTGATCTAATGTTTTCTATATTATTTTTCATAAATAAGTGTGTCCTCTGTAATAGTTAATGTTGATTCCATTGGTAGGTTGGCTTTACGCCCAAAAAGCAACTCGAAAGGCGTGAAATTTGTTGTTTCATGCACTTGTGTGTTATATGCCAAACTTACGTATGGTAAGATTTCGGACCAATTGTCCTGATTATTATTAACAAAATGTCACAACATTTTACAAATTGTATGGTGTGTCCTCTCTAGTCTACCATTCGATTGTGCGTGATATCCAGTTGTCAAAATGTTTGAAATTCTTAGTAATTTACATAAATTTTTCATCAATTGTGAAGTAAAATTTGCACCCCTATCTGTAATTAATGTTTCCCTTATTCCATGTATACATATAATTTTTGACATTAATTCTTTAGCCGTAATTTCCGCCGTTTGATCTACAATTGGTATGAATGTTGCATGCCGTGTGATATGGTCTATTACTGATAATATGTATCTGTTTTTATCTTTCGTGATTGGCAAAGGGCCCACGATATCCATGGCTATGACCTTATATGTTAAGTCCGGTTCTGTAAAAATATCACCCAAAGGTGCTTTTGATTTACCGTAATCAACTCGCTGTGTGCAAGACTTACAAGCGCGGACATAATTCGTGACTTCACCTTCCATATTAGGCCAATAAAATTTTTGTTTTATTCTACACAACGTTTTCTTAACCGCCGCATGACCTGCCGTAATTAGGTCGTGATGTAATGCAATTACTTTATTTCTTAATAATTGTGGCACTACAATTAATTTTTTGATTCCTGATTGAAAATAAATTACTTTTCTGAGCTTGTTTTATAATTCTTACGTAATTTTAAAATTTGACATTCCTCATCTTTTATTTGTGCTTTCCTAATTTCATCTAAGTCTATTATTGGCAAATATTCTTTCTGTACTAAATTTACATTAGTTAGCCCTACATTCCTACTTAAAGCATCTGCATTAGTATGTAATTTTCCAGGTCTATGTACTATTGTATAATCAAATTCCGACAATTTTAAACTCCATCGTAAAATTCTACTTGTTGGGTCCTTCAAAGAAGTTAAATAACATAAGGCTTTGTGATCTGTTATGATTTTAAATTTTCTCCCTAACAAATATGGCCTAAAAAGTTTACAACTCCATACAACCCCACACATCTCCAGAGTTGACGCGTCATAATTTTTCTCAGCATTATGTAACACTCTACTAGCAAAAGCAATCGGGTGAACTTTGCCATCAATTTCCTGAGATAAAACACAGCCTAATCCTTCTTTAGACGCATCTGTTGCTAAAATAAACTCTTTAGTGAAATTTGGGTATTTAAGTATTGGCGCTGTAATTAATTTATCTCACAATGTTTCAAATGCCGTGTGACAGTCCGTAGTCCATTTAAATTTTATACCTTCCTTAGTCAAATCAAATAATGGTCTTGCAATTTTAGAAAAATCCTTTATGTGGCTTCTATAAAACCCTGCCAAGCCGAGAAAATGCCGTACATTCCTAACTGTTTGTAGTATAGGAAAGTGTTTTACTGCCTCTATTTTCTTTTCATCTGGCCTTATGCCGGCTTCATTTAATAAGAATCCTAAATAGTTAACTTTCTGTACTCCAAATTTACATTTTTCTAAATTTACTGTTAAATTTGATTCCTTAAACCGAGCAAAAATGTTATCTAATGAATTTATGTGTTCTGACATGGTTTTGCTGAAGCAAATGACATCATCAAGATAAAGTAAACATATTTCATCTCTGAGCCCTAGTAAGATATTATTCATAATTCGTTGGAATCCACTCGGCCCCACCTTTAGCCCAAAAGGAAGTCTGCGATAGTGAAAATGACCCCAAGACGTAGAAAACGCAGTTTTCTCCTGACTGTCTTTTGTTAAATTTATTTGGTGAAATCCTGCTTGCATGTCAATTACTGAAAAATACTTAGAACCTCCTAATAAATCAATTGTCTCACTTATTCTAGGCAAAGGATGCACATCCGGTGTTATCACTTCATTCATCTTCCTGTAATCTACACAAAAACGGTTCTTAACCTCTCCATTCAACGATTTTTTCTTTACAAAAACTAATGGGCTGTTCCAAGGACTATAACTATGCTCTATTATACCCTTTTTCAATTGATCGTCAATTAATTCCCTAACTACATTTCTTTGCGCATACGGAATCCTATGCGGTCGTACATAAATTGGTTTTGCTGACCCTGTGTCGGTATTCTACATTTTTAATAGCGGACAATTGTTTATTCTCATCGCTAAATACATCTTTATAATAAAATAACATGTTTGAAAATTCTAATTTTTCTTTTTCTGGTAAATGTTGTAACTTCCTTTCAATATCCGACTCTAATTGTGAAATTCCATACTCACAACCCAATTTTGTCCTGAAATCATATTTACTTGACATGACTCCTCCGTTGTTATTATTTCTGTGTTTAATGTCGCTAGTAAAGTTCCCTTTTTCAAGTTTATCTCGTTTTTTGATATATTTATTATTCTTGCAAAACACGCCCTAGATTTTTGTAAATTAATTAAAGTCCTGGCGCACAAAATATTAAATGGTGGGTTTTCAATTGGTTCTATCAAAGCATTACAATTTAACAATTCTGTAGTGTCTTTAGGGTTGGCAAAATTTTTATGTTTAGACCCCCTAATCATAAATTTAACCATGACCTCACTTAGTGCTGGTATCTGTGTGTCCGTTTTACAAAATAAATTATATTCACGTTTTTCTTCTTTCAATTTGCCTAAATTTTCGTGTTCATTTTGAATATATTCTACAGGGTGGCTAGCGACAGGGAAAACAGGGAAAACCTGGAAAAGTCAGGGAATTTTACTTTTCTGGAAAAATCAGGGAAAAGTCAGGGAATTTTGGTTAAGGTCAGGGAAAAATAACATTTCTAAGGAAAATAGTTAAAAATAACTATTTCAAATCATAGATTAATGCAATTTTTAATTGAGAAAATAAACATTAAAGATTATATGAACTTCTATATTAAACAATAAGAAAACTGCTTATTCTGATACGTAAAAACATTTATCGGCAAGTTACGGGAGTGATTGTGGCCACTTGTTACAATGCACTTGTTATGTTATGTCCTTCAAACCTTTCTCTAGCATGCAGTTTCTAAAAATGTTAGTTTTATTATTGAATGTTTTTGAATTTGGGTATCTTTGTACCAATTAATTAAATATTTAATGCAAATCTGTAACCGGTAGTTAGATTACAAAAACCAATTAGTTATTTCTTTTGTTATAATATAATTTGAGTAATTGATTGTTTAATTTAATATTTATAGTCATAAATGTGTAATTTACAACTGCTAGTGGTTGGTACAGTAATATAGATAGTATTAAATATTTAACTGTTATAATATTACCGTGTTTAATTAAATATTGAGTGAATTCCCTAAAATTAGATTTTCTCAACAATATAATTTGATTAATTTACTAAAACAAAATTAGCATGGTTTTGTTTGTGCTTTTTCTAAGATTGGTCAGGGAAAAAGTTATTTAGTCAGGGAAATGTCAGGGAAAAGTCAGGGAATTTTAAAAGGTCATATCACTAGCCACCCTGTTCTAAGTGTTCCCTCTGACCTTTTAAAATTTCATCTTTTGATGGTTTAGTGCATTTAGGTAACACTTTGGTTTTAGATTTATTTTTATGCCTTGAATTTGATTTTATTTTCCCTTGAAATTTTTGTAATTTAGAAGCGTTATCCTTCACAATTTTATGTTAGTTACTATTTTGGTCTTTTGTGATTATGGGCCACTTAGTTTCTATTTTCCCAAATCCCATCATTATTAGTTTGTTTTTATTTATTTTAACGGTGTTTTCATTTAAGTCAATTATTACTTTGTTAGACTTTAAAACATCATTTCCTAAAATTGCAGCATATTCCAGTGGTAATTTACATAAGTGAAATTTAACTTTAATAAAATCGTTTTCGTTATAAAAAACTTCTGTCATTTGTGTACCTAAGATGTCCAAAATATTTCCTGTCACCCCTGCTACTGTAATTTCATAATTTTTTTAAATGTTCGTAGCTACATCCTGGTTCAAAAGGCTTATTTCTGCTCCCGTGTCTATTAAAACCCTACCCCATTTGCCGTTTATTTTTGCTAAAATAGAAAAATCATTATTTTTGTAATTTCCTTCCGTCCTATTTATTGGTACCATCTTGTGCGCCGATCCCTTAAAATTATTTATTGTTGGTTGGCGTACAACGGCGCTTTGCCCCACCCCATTTGAGTTTAAAGCATTATTTCCTTATTTCCACTAGACTGGTCGCCCCCGTTTGTCTGAAATTGTGGCCTATTTTGTTGTCCGTTCGTGGAGTAATAACCCCTATTTCCTGTGTTCTGATAATTTCCTCTTGAAAAATTAAATCCCCTGTTTTGGAATCTTCCGTTATTAAAGCTGTTATTAAATCTGTTATCAAAGTTTTGTGCCTGACCCTGTGAATACTGTCCCCTGAAATATTCATTTCTCCGAAACGAATTTCCCCTGTAGTGTATGTCACTTTGTTTATTTGCGTTGGGGTGCCTATATTGTTGTTGCGATTGTGGTAGTAAAAACCTCTAAACCTTTCTAAACCTCTATAATTTTGTCTCACAAATCTACACTCGTTATATGAATGTCCATTCTTCCCGCAACCGTTACATTTAGTTACTTTATCTAATTGTTGGCCTATTTTCCCCTGTATACCAAATACAGCGCCCGTTAATTCCATGTCAACACCTTCAATTGCGATCGTGATTGTTACTGCTTCTTGAAAAGTTTTTGGAAATTGTAATTTTGTTAATTTCCCCAATTCACCTGTTAAACCTCTAGTGAATGTACCTAGTGCTCTACGATCTGCGTCTTCCCTCAAAACCGTATTAGCTGCTTCATTATCCGTTACTCGAATTAATTTCCCATTAATATGTCTAATTCTGTCTGCAAAATTCTCTATAGCCTCGCCCCACCGTTGTTTGGTTTGCGACAACTGTTCATAAATATAACTCTCTGGCAATTTTTCTTGAAATCTGGGTTCGAACGCGGCCCTAAATTCACAGAAAGTTCGAGCGTTTTGACACGCTAAATCCATTTTTACAAATTGTTTTGCTATACCTGTCAGTTTCATTTTAGTCAATTTAATTAATTCCCCATCTCTCTATCTACTAATTGATGCGACATCCGCCATCTGATCCAGGGAATCTTTAACTGTTTCCCCCCTTTTTTCACCACTAAAACTCGGCAACGCTGGCACCAAACCCAAATGTAAGTCCGATAAATTTACTGTTTCATTTGCTAGTCTTGATACTTCCATTCCACTTGTTTCAACCGCGGCTAACCTTTCTTTCAAAGTTTCATTAAATGTTACCGCTTGCCTTAATTCCCCCCTTAACATTTCATTCATTTCCGTTGTCTGCCTCCATCTTAGGTTTAATAAATCGAACGCCTCCTGTACCGAATATTCTACACCGTCTATTGGTATTTGGTTCGCCATTGTAATTTAGTATTGTATCAGTTTATTAATTTTATTAGTTTTAAAACTTATTTATTAATTTTATAAACAATAATTATTTCACATAAACCCTTTTTATTGTCATTAGTGATGCGTGTACCTAATATTATTCAACATTTTTCCGCGCAACACATTTTATATCTTTGTGTTAAACTCCTATTATTTATTTTTGTTAAATCTATGTTCCTATTTTTATAAATGTTTTCAACATGTTCTGCTTAATGTATGGCGATAACACAAAATATTTAAACACTAACAAAGATAGAAAAAATACTATAGGGTCTTGAATGATAATATTATATGAAGAATGAAAGTTCTGTTGTAATATTATTATATATTTTAAGGTTTTGTATGAAATGTTTATTTAAAGTTCATTAGAGGCTAACCCTATAAGCGTCAGGCCAATTACTGCTAGATATACCTCTAAGCGTCAGGCACTTTTTTCACTGCTTGAACACATTATCATTTAAACATCTATAAAATGTATCCTATTCATGTAAAGTGTACACTATTATACATTTTATAGTTCAGGAAAATATGTAAAACATTTCTGTGTAGATAAAATACAGAAGAGCGTCGAAAATCCCAACTAATTGGGACCGAGGGGAGTTCGGATTATCAATTTGTTCGGATTTTTGAAAACAACCAAGAAAAAGCCATTTAGGCTAAAATATATGCCCTTTAATTGAGTAAAATGGTTAAGCAGTAATGTAATTACAATACAGTATGTAAGACTACTTACATATTATGATTTAGAAGAACCTGCACATACACAGTAGGGCCAACATGATTACACTTGTAACTCTCAATTACAGTAAAGTACATAATTAAAAGTTCACTTATACATTATAGTTAACACAAACGAAAAATAAAAAAATACTGTATAGTACACTACTGTATGTATGACACACTGTTATAATGATTACACAAAGATAAATGAATGAACTTTATGTATGTTTACTACTAGCGCTAAAACAGCTTATTAGCGTGGCAGTGAAAATACTTATAGCCAGTCTGTTGTGAGGGCGTGTGAGAGCAGGTATTAAGAATTGTTTAAAAAGAGATAATAATTTCAAACTGTGATGAAGATTTTTGTGAAATTTTTAACGACAATAATTGGAATTTGCGAAAACGAAGCTTTTGCAGGGGCTGACTCAGAACGCGTTCGGACTTTTGACGTTTCGGATTATTGACGTTCGGATTATCGACGCTCTACTGTATTAAAAAAAAATTTCCCTAACTTATTTTGCGTTTTGAACGGAAAACAAATTAAATTGGTAAACAAAAGTTTCAAATGTAGGGCTCTTGGAAAAATAGGAAAAAAAATTAAATTATAAATCCAAATAATACAAAATGTAGAAAAAACATTTCATTACATAAAACAATTCAAAAAAATTACTTTCTAAAAAAAACAATGTTTTGGGGTTAAATAACAAAAATGAGCAATTTGCAAAAAATTACCTGTACATATTGAAAACTCTATATAATGTAGCCTATTCAAGTAAAGTGTACCGGTATACTATTATATATTTTCTTGTTTATAAAAGTATGGTTAGCATTGCTATACAGAATAAATATATTTTTTTTAATTTTCTGAAACTTTTTGTTTTGCAAGCGGTAAAATAAATAAATTTGTAAACCAAATTTTCAAAACTAAAGGTTTTGGAAAAATAATAAAAATTATTTAATTATAAATACAAAATATGCAGGTCTTGATCTATGCAATGACATAACTAACTTGTTTGTCAGGCAATATTTAATCTGTGATAAGGTAAGAGAAAAACTCCGTTTATTTTTTGCTGTCACTAGACAGACTAACGCTTTTGTCATGTTTTGAACTTTTGTGTATTTTTTGCGAGATATTTATAAGACATAGTGTAATAAACAATATACCAAATTAATCGTCAGAATGTCCTGAGTACAATGATATATAATATGATGTACTTACTATTATTTTTGATGCACACACCAATTTTGATTTAAACGCATCAACGAGAATTATCGTTGCCTGACACTTGGATGCCGGTATGTAGCCGAACACAATCGACGAGAATTCTCGTTGCCTGACGCTTATAGGGTTAAAGTATCATTTATGGACTTAGCCTAGGCTAAAGATCTCACCAATATTGCGGTTTCAGTTTATTTGTAACCTTCTCTTGAAAATGTGTGAAATATTTTTTCTATTCTTATAAATATGTATTTATTTTAACCTTTGTGTCTGTTTTTTTTTTTAGAGATTAATAAAACTTTATTTCAGAAAATGTATTAGTTCCACTTCTTGTTATAGACTATATTGTTTTTATTAACTCCTTTTAAACATCTGTCCAAATCTTTTGTTAGTAGGTGAAAACTTCCTTTTTTTCTTATCTTATTTACAAATCTAGTTTATTTTGTTCACTTCTTCTTTTATACCTACACTTTACTGATGAATGACTTATGAAATTATAGATAGTATTGGAATATAAATGCAAATTTGATTATGTTAGGTTATAATAATTTAGGATCAATTTAATTTGGAAAAGGGATAAATAAATTCCATTTATTTATTATTACTAATTTAAGAATATGCACATTACTTGTATGACGAATTTTGATATAAAATATTTTAAACTTTTCTTATGGGATCATCGAATAAATTAAATAACTAGGTATCCATTCACTTTGTAGGCTGTAATTGGAATGTAGACCTATTTATGAAATAAATACAATGGCTATATATTATCCTGGGATTAATTGTTTGACTTGTTACACAGTAAAAAAACAAATAGGTATTTTGCTTGAACATATCTTTTAGGTTATTATAAAATATATTTACTTATTTAAACAAAGTCATACCGGTAGGCCCTACTCATGGTCTCCGGTGACTGTCACAACTGTTTGTCCCAGTCTATGTATATTCGTCACCAAATTGGTAAAGTAGCGAATCTGCAAAACTAACGAATCTGCACTAGTGATGTGTACAACTTTGTTTTCAATAGCCCTACACACTGGTAAAGTATTGAATCTGGATCTCCTACATTTAGCCTAGAAACAGCTGTGTAAAATAGCGTATCTACAGACTTTTTCAAACTATACTACAGTAAAGTGACGAATCTTTTATTCGTTACTTTACTATAGTCAATTGGAGTTTTTAATGTGTGTAAACTAATGAATCTACCAGATTCGCACTTTTACTAATTGTAATTTCCTGCAGTTGTAAAGTTTCAAACAACAGTAAACTAACTAACCTAAAACTAAAACATGTCACTTTAAGGCTACATTAAAAAAACTCACTAGTGGCTCAGCTGATCTTAAACACTACTGTACTAGAAAGTTCTTAGTGAATTATCATTTGTTTGGCGCATTTTATTGTCATCAGAACTTCAAGTATTATCTTCTTGTTTGAAGTAAGTAGTTTTAAATACATTCATTTTACTGTAACAACTTTATTGATCACTAATTTACCAACTTGATAAAAATGCTTTAAAACCAGTCTTTGGAGTTTTCTAACCTAGAAATGATTTTGCATGCCCAAATAGAATTTAAATGGATAGGCCTACATTATTATACTAAGCAAAGGCTTGGTAAAGTTCACATAATTTTACTCACATTATAATTAATATACTGTTTGTTTTATTAATCAGGCCTAGCATATTTAAATTTATTTTTTTTTAAGAAAAGGGGCTGGTAGCCCTAATTTGTTTAGTTTTTAAGGGAATAACGTATAAAATAGCCTAATATATTGTATCCTAGGTGTCCATTTGCATCATCAATGCAGGTTACTTAACACTCTCACTTAGCTTTATAGTGAGAATTCAAGTTTTGGTGCAAAAGGATACCATAGGATACCTATGTTAGCTTAGGTGGTTTTATGAGGTGCAATACAGCCTAAAATGATCTTAATGGCTAACTGCTTTAGAGGTAAGAGTTTTGTGGGTAACCTTTATTTATAACAGTTGCGCGATGATAGCAAGTTCAATGTATGCTTGGTCAATTTATTCGTTCAATTAAAGAAGCATTAACTTAGCTAAAATAATATGCTGGTTTCTCAACTTTTATAAAAACGTTTAGAAGCTAGGCTACTACTATACTACTAAAAACCAAATATTAATTAGTTTGCATGTTGTTTTGTTATAGATTATTGTCAGTGAGTAATGGCACCACCTCCAAATATTACCTCTAGAACAAACCGGCTTTTTCAACTAGCCATAAGTGAAAATGTTGTGCCTGGTCCTTCTAGTTACATTCAACATGATAGAAAAAGCCAAAAACACAGCTAAAGATTTCTTTAAACAAATCTCTCATAATGATGAATCGCGTCTATTTAGCTCAGACGAAAGTGATGTTTATGAACCATCTGAAGGCAACTCAACAGACTCTGAAGGTAGACTAATGCAATTGTTAGATGAATGGCAATTAAAACAGTCCACAGTAAATAAATAATAATTTGAATGTTGTACTTTAAAAAAAGTCAAGCATTTTTTACTAGCCTAATAAATTATTATTGTTAATAATTATTATAATTGTTGTTATTATTATTTATTATTATTAGGAACTAATGATAGGCCTATCTTTTTCAGGAGATATTAGAACAGACATTGCTCGCAAAGATAGTTTAACCCAAAAGAAAAGTGTTCCAGGAAATAAACCAGTATGCCTACAACAAGAAATCTATGATAACCCAACATCTCCTGCACAGCCACTAGAACTATTTGACCGTAGAGATCCAGTTGATTCATCAGATTCTGGAGGTACGATTTATATTATTCATTAGATTACTAAGTGAGATATGCACACAATGTACAATAAATTAATGTGATTAACTATAATGTAAATAAAGATATAATACAAACATTTAATGGTAAATTAAATAAAAAAATATGCTATTTTAAGATAGTTAACCCAACCTAACAAAACCAAATATTGGGTTGGGTCTTAGTAAACATTCCTAAATTGAAATAAAGCAAAATTGTCTTATTTTGTAGGTCCTGATGTTCTACCAGTAAACGAATTTCAAGTCAGTTCAGCGGGAAATGTACAAGCCTTAGTTTCAGAAAGGTCTAAAAGTCCCATTCCTAACATAACAGAACGAAGCGAGCAGTCACCTGCAAAAAAAACGGAATCAAAAATCTGGTAGTCATAGAAGAACCGACGAAAGGATTTAGAGGTTAAAAGGTCAGGAGTATTTAACAACTAAAGGGAAACCTATTAATGCCAGACCCATGAAAATTCCTAGATGCATTGACCGCGCTAAACATAACTGCTCGACACTGATTCCAGAACAAACAAGGGAAATAATTTACAATAGTTTCCATAATTTGCCTACTCTACAAGAGCAGCGTCAATTTATTGTGCACCATGTGACAGTGGAACCAGTTGCTAGAAAAACGACAGGAGGACCTTCAAGAAGAGATTCTACAAAAAAGTACAGTCTAACTAATGGTAGTGAGAAGTTTACTGTATGTAGAGAATTCTTCTTAGACACATTGAACATTGCTGAAGGGCTGGTGAGAGGAGCATTAAATAAACTTACTTCAAGTGGTATAGTTCTTCCCGAAATGAGAGGTAAAAAAGAACCCCCTATCAAAACTAAAGTGGATGACGACATTCATATCAGAAATCACATTCTTTCCTTTCCTACAATGAGTTCTCACTATTGCAGGAAAAATTCAGGCGAATTTTTCATGAATACAAACTGAAGTTTCACAAGCCGAAAAAAGATCGATGTAAGCAGTGTACAGCTCATGAAGAAAGGGAAAAGTGATAAGGAGGCCTTTAAGAAACACTGTGATCGCAAAGATGCTGCTCGTAATTGGAGAAACGCTGACAAAAAGGAAGCCAAGGAAAATAAGAATGTGTTATCAATTCAGTCAGATTTACAAGCAGTTCTTAACACTCCAAAAGGTGCAAGTGGACCTTTTTTTTATGTCAGAAAAATAGCAATTTATAATTTGACGATCTATGATCTTAACCCTCAACTGGTATCATTATTTTTTACGACTTAAATGATATTACGTTGACTGCCTTTTTAAAGGGGTAAATCATTTTAAACCAAATTATTGAGAAATATTTTATTGTACTTATTGATTACTTAACACCATTATTAAGTGTTATAAATACATTTTAATCTTAAAATCAAACTTGACAAAACGCCAACCCCCGTATTGGGAGAATTTTCAATACACAGAGCATTGCGTGCTTCGCACGCCAACCAACGTATTGGGTGAATTTTCATTACACAGAGCATTACGTGCTTTGCACGCCATCCCCTGTATTGGAAGAATTTTTGGGAAAACACTTTTCAGGAGTCCGCTATTCGATTATACAGCGCAAAACAAAAGCAGCAAGATAACCTTACTTTCACAACTGGAAGTCGGCCGCGAAACTGAAAGGTACACGGCACCCCACGCCTCTAGCTTCCCTGGAGGGGAGGAGGATGGTGGTAAAAATACGTAGCGGTTTCTCAGACGCCCGATGCCTGATACAGCATAAGGGTTAAAGATGCTAGTGTTACTTGTTGTTTATGGGACAAAACTAAGGGACATCGTGGAAGTGTAGAGGTGTCAACTTGCATTTTACCTATTTAATGGCAAAATCAGATGTAAAGTATGTTAGAATGATGTCTGACAGCTGTGGAGGACTACAAAAGAATTCCAATTTTATTTGTATGTGCATGCATGCAATCAGAGTACACCCATCTATAAATCAGATTGACCATCGATTCTTTGAACCCGGTCACAGTCACATGGAAAGCGACTCCATTCATGCTAAAATTGAACAAAAAGTGAAAAACATCCCTGTCTACACACAGTATGGTCTCAAGTTATTAGAACTGCTAGAAACAAACCTCAGCCATTTGATGTCTTTCCTTTGATCCATGATGAGTTTTTGGATTTTAACCCAAATAAGCTAAAACTAGAAGACCCAACTAATCCAGACAAAAGTAAAATTAGCCTACCCTTCAGGAAAGCTGTCTGGTTTAGGTATCAAACCTCTGACCCAAACGCAGTGTTGGTAAAAACTAGCTATGAAGAAAGTGAGCCGTTTACAAAGTATATTCTAAATCAAAAAAGAGGTAGGCCTTTCAGTAGTGACCCAATCAAACCATATTTAAATCGATTTCCTACTTCTGATGCCAAATACAAAGATTTAAAAAAACTGTGCACTGACCTGCAAGTGCCTCGGGCGTATCATACCTATTACGAAAATCTACCTACCAACACCAATGTGAGGGATGCCCTGGCAGAACCAGACTCGTCAGAGGAATCAGACTGCGGAGAGTAGATTATTTAATTGTTTGAAGTTTGTTTAAAACTAATTAAAATAATTTTTGTTTGCTTAAGTGTATTATTCCTTTTATCAGTTATCAATAAATCCCATTCCCTACCTAAAACAAAGTGTAACAAAGTAAAATAAGCAGATTCTTTACTGTTGAAAATGGACATGGGTATAAATTTCAGCAACAATAAACAAACGAATCTGCTATTAATCCCGGTTAAAGTAATTTTTAGTAAAACAAACTATTTTAGTCTTATGCAGGTGTAAAGCACTAATATCTGTATTGCACAAAAAAAGCATTAAAACTCAATTTATGGTGCTAGCTCAAAGTGTTTTTTACTCTCCTGAAAACTTAGATTTTTGCAGATTCGCTACTTTACCAATTGCATGACGTATTGCTAAATAGTGTCACGATAGTCTATGATAATGAACAGAGCGATGCATATATG
>JAGFPH010001361.1:178981-201776 GCA_018207615.1 Philaenus spumarius
TTAAAGTTGGTTATGGTGATGAGATGTCGTCTGAGGTCCTGGGTTCGGTATTCCCTCGAAGTTACGATCGCATGTCAGTGATGTTCGCCTGTTGGTATCCTGGAGTCCAGTCCTGAAATTCGATGGATTACTTCATTTAGTGACTGCCGTGTTGACTAGTAGTACTAAGTCCTGTGGAATTCTTCTAGAAAGTCCCAAAAAAATGGTCAACTTTGTTGTAACCAAGTTGCCACTGATTTAATGTAATTTAATGAAGTAATTATGCTGACATTCTAATCGTCCAGTCGTATTATCTCTGAGTCATACTTGTAAAATTATTTAACCCCACAACTGTCAATGTTAATGTTTTGCAACGCCAAGTCATTTCGGTGTGTGTGCAAGCATATTTTCAAAAATTCACCAAATATAGTAATTAATTGTATACCAATCCAAAAGTGTTCTGTACATTTTTTGTAGAGAAAGGTTAAAAAAATCCATATATGTAATTAAAAAATTTATTGATGTAAAATTGTAAAAGTTATTAGCTCAAGAAGCAAAAAATATTCAGTAACGAAAGGAAAAATTTCAACTTTAGGCCTACATAACAAGTAGTAAACATTTTTTGTAATTTTTTCATAAGCGTAAAAAAGTTTTGTAATTTAATTCTAAGTAGAACTGTATAAAAACATTTATCTATTTCAAATTTCTTATTTTGAAAACACCAGTTTTTATGTTCCAAATACACGATAGCTAACAAAACTAGGCCTAGTTTGAAACGTAATTTACTAGTATATGCTTTGCCCAAAAATAAAATATTATTGTAACAAAGTGTAGAGAATAAATCAAAGAATTGAACTGTATACAAGTATATTACTTTATCATAAAAATGTTTTACTTAGAATCAATTGAATTACAAAAGTGAGATGAAACAAATGAAACCTCGTGCGGACAAAGGAAATTTAAAAATATGACTGTTGAAGACAATGGAAACAGCCTTGTTTTGCAATCTCAAGCGGTAGTATGAATTTTGCGCAAATATGAACTTTCAACTGCTGTTTGAATAACATCTAACCCGTCAAATATAGTTTGCTTTACACCAGACGAAAGATTGAACTTTGGTATATAGGCCTAAATAGATTTAAAAAAGTCTATTAAAATAATTTGAATTATAAGAGATATCTCGAATGCAAAATGTGCTGTTTTATTGGTTGAAATCTGACCAATTGCAAGGGTCTACAAAATGCCCCACAACTTTAGAACTATTTGTCCGATTTTTGATTGGATGACAGTTTCAGATAGGTAAAAGTGTGATGAATCCTTCAGTATACAGATATAACTCAGAAAAATACCGGGCGAGCTGTATGGAGAGACATAGAAACTGGAATTAAAGGTACTTTTGGCGCATTAAAAATCGTGCGACATTGGCTTTTAGAAAACTCAAAAACTGCAACGATGATTACGTATGTAAATATACGTTTTAGAAAAAACTTGTAAATACAAAAATTAAAGTTTAGATCATTTCCTTTCCAACGGTTTTTGATTTATTGCGATTGGATGATTTTTAGTGGGTGAAATATTCAATACAAGTTGAGTTGCCACGGACTACACAATTCACTACGGCAGGGCATTGAGACCACTCAATTTGAGTGGTCTGACAGTTAGAGGGTTAAGTTTTACGAAGAAAATACTAATTCATGTTGCTTGACTTAAATTTTATAAAAAATAAGCGTCGGAGTGACGTGTCTACTGTCAACTCAAAAATTCAAGAAGTCCCCGATTCTCCCGGGTTAGAGTATTTATAGTGCCGTTTGCAACTAGATTCGTTGCCAACTTTCCTTTCATTACACTATGTTTTTTTCTTATTGAAAATCCCTTTTTTCTAGGATTTTCACTTCTACTTTTTATTCCTAATTATCCAGTAATTTGTGATGTTATCTCCCAATTTTGTTACACCTTTGTTTTAATTAAATTCATATTGTTTTTCTACTATAATTATTTCTGAAGTTGGGAGATCTCTTTGCCTCCGGTAGATTACATCGCTTGCTATTGGCTCATGCAACCCGCCAAATCTTTATGTTAGTTAGATTAATTTTGCCTTTGTTCTTTTCTTTCAGCCTATAACTTTTCACAAATTTCCCCGATTTTGTCAAGAGTGACCTTTTTGGATTTCGCTCGACGTCTTCTTTCTTCTCGAACTCGATTCACGGTCATGCGATGTCTGGTTTGCTATCACGATTCGCACGCGGTTTTCCCGCGACCTTTTCCATAAAAAGTCTCGTGTTTTCAGTTTCCCACAATTTTCCTTTTCACAGGTTATAGTCTATGTTGGTTTTACTCGCTAGCCGCAGTTTCATTTTAATCCGTTTTGTTTTCCTTCTGGTTTTGGTGTTTGGGACTTTAACGATTTTTCACTTTTTTGGGCTTATGAATTTCCCGAAATTTATTTTATATACTGGATTTTTATTACATATCTAATTTACTAATACTCTTTTTGTTTTATTTATTGACTAAACACTTTCATTTAAGGGTCGGCTCTAGCTGTCGGCCATGTTGGCTGACACTCCATAAGACCAATGTTAAATTAAAATCCAAATTTCTCCTTTTATTTTTGATCGGATAATTATTAACGATATGTCATTTTAAAGCTATGGCCAATATGCATGCAAATGGCTTTTCCAAAACTAAGAAAAACATTTTGTTTAATATTTTTTTATGTTGTCACTATTAATTATAGTTATAGCGAAAAACTACCAAGCCATTCGCAGGAAGAATTTTGTCCCCAAGAGTTTGATATTTTTTTAAAAAAGCTATTCGAACAATTGCAGGTTTTAAATGGATTTAGGCTGAGCAATGTCCGTGTAACTTACCGCCGTTATAGGGTAATTTTAAATATTTTTTTACGTTGTAACTATTAGTTATAGCGAAAAATTACCAAGCCATTCGGATGAAGAATTTTGTCCTCAAGAGTTTGGTATTTTCAAAAAAACTATTTGAACAATTGCGGGTTTTAAATGGATTTAGGATGAGCAATGTCCGCGTAACCTACCGCCGCTAGGCTGAAGTCGCAGGTTGCTTTCTGTTTTACTAGAGCCGACCCTTAACTTTTTATTTTACCTTAAAGGTATGAAATTTATCACCTTTTTGAATTACTTTAATTTCAAAATTTTATTTTAATTTGCTTTACTACTTTTCATTCTTTACAACTTCTTTAAGTTATATTTTAAAAAGCTTTACTTCTTTTGAACTTTATTAAAGTTCAAACTTTTATATTTTTTTCGTTTTTTACAATTTTCAAATTTCATTATTTTATTATTCCACATTTATTTTAGGCCTACTTTTGTAAAGCCTAAAAAACCTTTTGTTTTTTTTAATTTGAGGAATTTTGATATTTTCCAAAACTTTACTTGTTAATAACTTTATTAATTACATCATCTTTTGATTATGTAATTTTACGGCAAACACATATGTGGTTAGCGTAATGCATTTCCCAAAAACACCCCAAATATAACTTATTCCAGGATTCTGGTTTCCTCTAGGAAATCATG
Organism: Philaenus spumarius; assembly: GCA_018207615.1. Lineage (NCBI taxonomy): Eukaryota > Metazoa > Arthropoda > Insecta > Hemiptera > Aphrophoridae > Philaenus > Philaenus spumarius. Next base: position 182,506 of record JAGFPH010001361.1, read on the forward strand.
ATCTATTTTTCTAAGTTACTGTTCCATTTTTAATAAGTCAGGGTCCAACAGTTCATTCAGGCAGATAACGCTCCGCTCGAAAAAACTTGTTTAGCGTGACCTACTTACGATGCCAACCCGCAATAAGCCTTGATAACCCAATTCTATAAAATTAATTAAAAAATTGAAAATCCAGGAACCACAACAAATTTTTACTGTTATTGACAAGTCCGGTATTCAGTCTTTCAGAAGTTAGTCCATTTAACTAATTCTACAAAATTTATTCCATTTAAGCCTCGATCACAATTTCCACTTTGTCCTAAGCACTTCGTTCATTTGCGCGCCATACTGAACGCATTGTTTTTACCTCACCAGTATTTTATCTTTGATAATTGCACTTATCTTTCGCCAATTTTCACAATTCAAGCTCCAGCTTAATCAGAGAGCTTAACACTTCACTCATATAACATTGCAAAACTTATAATTGCATTATTAGCGGTCAAAAGTTACTTTGCCTGTTAGCAACGCTTAACAGGTGTGTCTGCATCAAGAGTCCATATCAGAATGAGAACTGGTGTTAGTTCTCCCACCACCAGCTTCTTGTTCGTCCTCGGTATTGGACCAATCAGCTTTCATCTTGTATCTGCATAACTCATAGTAAATGTTTATAGCCTCATAATATTTAGCTTCATACGATATACCCGGCAATGTATATATACTCCGGCGAAAATATCAATGAACATCATGTTTGGTCCTCAAAGGGCCAAAGTCAAAGCGAAACACCGGGTGGAATTTCCGAAATCAACTTCTCGGCCCTCAAAAGGGCCGACAACACGTCGAACCAATAATCGGAATTCCACAATAAATTTCTTGGCCCTCAAAAAGGCCAACTTCATGCGAATCAAGCAACAAATTCTTCAACCAACTTCTTGGAACTTAAAAGGCCAACCTGTCAGCGACATGCGATTTTCCCGTAAATGCCTTTTTTGGGAAAACTCGCCTTAATTTTCCCGGAGCTTCACTCCACAAGTCCCCGGGACGATATAACATCCGTCTGGCGAACGTAGGACACGTCGTATATCGCCCGGCAAACTTCAATAATCTACGTTTACTTTCCTCGGGAGTTGAGACCTTTTCTTCCGAGAAAGCCACTAGCATTATTTCCCCACAAATTTCTCAAGGACCGTTCCGACAACGCACTGCAGCTGTCTGGGAAACGTAGACACGTTCTCCTGCCAAGAACACTGCGAACGGCTCCTTCACTTCTACCGTATAACTTCTCCCTGCCGACGAGACCTCGTCTTACAGGAAAGTTGTTCGGTTATCTCCCGCAAAACATCTGTCAAAATAACTCAATAATCCCCAGTAAATTCAGTTCCCCGGTCACGTTTTATATTTAGTGGCAAACGTAGAAATGTTTTCCCCGAACAAAAAACTAAATATATCATCGCACAAACGACCAAAACAACTTCAAACTTTCTCGGCGTTTATCGCACTTCGTCCGAGAAGGTTATAATCTCCCGAGTTATATCTCCCGGGTAACGCTAACTTAAGAACGCGCCAACACATCTCGTCATCACAGTGGTTCGGAACTCGGCAACTTCGCCGCCCGGAGATTCGTCGACTACGGCCCCAAGATGTTACTTTTCGCTGGAGAACAGTATATATACGGCCAGATTTGAGTCCAAAATTATCTCTTCGTTCACCTCGAGACCAAGACAACTTCATCCTTTGATCATCATACACCAGCCAAGAATGCTTCAGCCAGTCTAGAAGCGAACAAGCAGTGCCAAGCTAGCGACCACAGTGAGAAGCGAAGACGGGAAGTCTCCCGCAACCGATACAGAAGTCCTCAGCCGAGGCACACAGCGCCGATAGAGAGAGTTCGCCAAGGAAAGAGAGTTGCAACTGGGGAGGAAGTGTTGCCGACTTGTCAGGGCCAAAAGGACTAATTCGATAAATAAATTTATAATTCAATTCAAAATACTAGTTCTTTCTTCAAAACTCAACAGGACACCAGCAGCGAAACTAAAGAAGACCGTTCGTGGAAAAGAGGCAGGTCCAGCCTGAACCTCCATCGTAGTTACCGCAACGGCTGAAGTCCCATCAGTCCTGCAAGGTACTTGTTCCAGGCTACGATACACCCGAAACAAACATAACACGCTCTTCAAGCAAACACATAGGGTCCTTTAAGGCCCTATACACAAAGCATAGTAGTTTTCCCCTAGACTTCGGTTTAGCGAGGTGGGCTCCGGCTCAGGGCTACTGTGTCTCACCACAGCACTTAAGATAAGGGTATTGTATTCTAGCGTCACAATCATCGCTTTGCAACGAAACATCGCAACGCTACGAACAACGCAACAAAACGACGCAACGCTTTGAACACCAAGCAGGCTTCACCTGGAAAACGTCCGCCCTTCTATCCAAACATTTACTCACTCAGCGGCCCTTATCAGGGCCCAAAGAGTCTAATAATCAAGTAATTCGAACATTGGCCCATCTGGCAATAATACGGTCCTTTTCAGGGCCGATATTTCAAGTAATTAAAGCAAAACGCCCTTCAGGCACATTCTGTCCAACATACGGTCCTTATCAGGGCCGAGACATAACCAAACTTTTTATTTTATTTTTGTATTTCTTGTTGTCGCCGAAATAATTCTAGCCGCGGTACAACTAAATTCATCAATCCCCCGGTGCGACAACAAACAACATTTTTTTTTTTGTAAAGCAAATTCGAACTTTCTAGAGAAATAATCAAAAGTGATAATTTGACCTATGGTAATAATTTAAACAAAGGGCTAATCATAATAAAAAGATATAGACTCTATGAGACTTTGAATCACTTGGTTTTCGCCTGAGCTTCAAATTTGGAAGCATCCCCATCAGGCTCAAGAAGCAAGACATGGGGGTCCAGGAGGCTAGTGTCTTGGATGCAAGGGGGGCTACTGTGCCCCCTGGACCATCTGAGGCTTGTGCCCAAGTGGCTCCTGTGTCTCAGGGGCCTGGTCCATCTAACGTGGAGCCTGGGCTTAGTGGGCCCTAAACCTCCTCGAGGCCATCTGGGTCTTAGGAGGGTGATGCTCTGAGGGGGGGGGGACAGGTACCTGGAAAAACTTTGCCTGACATTTTTTTTAGGAAGTCCCATCCTGAGGGCTCCTCTGTTTCTCAGCATGGTCGTGCTGTGCGGGGAGGCAGGGGGAGCTATAAAAGGAGGGGACATCGTCCAGAGAGAGGAAGAGGATCTGGCAGTAAAGCTTTGTTAGAAAGAAAGCTCCCAAGGACCTCAGGGTCTGATGGGGGGAGGGATCAGCAATGACCCACAACCTGCGGATGTTGCAGATAAATCTCAAGCATGCCAAGGCCTCATCTGCTGTGCTGGGCAGGAGATTTGTCTGTGAATCCTTAGACATGGCTCTTATCCAAGAGCCATGGTATAGTGGAGGCCTCATTAGGGGACTCTCAACTCCTAATGGTAAGTTGATTTATGACCACCTCAAAAATGGCTCAACCTGAATCGGCTCAACACCTGCTGTGCGAGTGCGAGGCTCTCGCACGGAGAAGATTTACGGCTCTTGGAAATGCTTTTATTAGCCCGGAAGAGGTCCATGGTGTGGATCCTGGGACCCTTATTGGTTTCGTAAGAGAACTGAAAGGGATCTGGGATGATCACTAGAAAGGGAAATAAACCACAATAGATCTATACGGGTCGCAGTGGTGAGGAGACTTAGTTCTCCTCTATCCAAAAAAAAAAAAAAATGAAACTTTGCAATCAAATACAAGTGTATATGTTTATATAAAAATGAATACAACGATAAAATATGAAAACAATAAGTGAGTTAACGTAAAAAACAACTATAAAAACATCGAAAATAATACTTGCAATTATTTAAAGAACAATAAATGCCACAACACACAAAGTGAAACATTATATATGCACATACAATAAAGGAGTATGTAACGACAGAGAGATCGCCATGATCAAGGTACTTTTACTTCCGTGGAAGCAGTCCCTTCCTTGCTACGTTCTAGAAAGTTGTAAAAAGTTCAGTCTGGATTAGTCACTTGCAGCAACAGGACGTATAGCAGTATGTCTTAACCCTACAACTGTCAATGTTAATGTTTTGCAACGCCAAGTCATTTCGGTGCGTGTGCAAGCAAATTTTCAAAAATTCGCCAAATATAGTAATTGTATACCAATCCAATAGTGTTCTGTACCTTTTTTGTAGAGAAAGGTTAAAAAAATCCTTATATGTAATTAAAAAATATATTGATGTAAAATTGTAAAAGTTATTAGCTCAAGAAGCAAAAAAGTTTCTTTAACGAAAGGAAAAAGTTCAACTTTAGGCCTACATAACAAGTAGTAAACATTTTTTGTAATTTTTTCGTAAGTGTAAAAAAGTTTCATAATTTAGTTCTAAATAGACCTGTATAAAAACATTTATCTATTTCAAATTTCTTATTTTGAAAACACCAGTTTTTATGTTCCAAATACACGATTGCTAACACAACTAGGCCTAGTTGAAACGTAATTTACTAATATATGCTTTGCCCAAAAATGAAATATCATTATAACAAAGTGTAGAGAATAAATCAAAGAATTGAACTGTATACTTGTATACTACCTTCGTAAAAGTGTTTTACTTAAAATCAATTGAATTACAAAAGTGAGGTGAAACAAATAAAACGTCGTGCGGACAAAGGAAATTCAAAATATGACCGTTGAAAACAATTGAAACAGCCTTGTTTTGCAATCTTAAGCGGTAGTATGAATTCTGTGCAAATATGAAATTTCAACTGCTGTTTGAATAACACCTAACCAGTCAAATATAGTTTGTTTTATACCAAACGAAAGATTGAACTTTGGTATATAAATAGATATAAAAAAGTCTATTAAAATAATTTGAATTATAAGAGATATCTCGAATGCAAAATGTGCTGTTTTATTGGTTGAAATCTGACCAATTGCAAGGGTCTACAAAATGCCCCACAACTTTAGAACTATTTGTCCGATTTTTGATTGGATGACAGTTTCAGATAGGTAAAAGTGTGATGAATCCTTCAGTATACAGATATAACTCAGAAAAATACCGGGCGAGCTGTAGGGAGAGACATAGAAACTGGAATTAAAGGTACTTTTGGCGTATTAAACTTCGCGCGACATTGGCTTTTAGAAAACTCAAAAACTGCAACGATGATTACGTATGTAAATATACGTTTCAGAAAAAAACTTGTAAATACAAAAGTTAAAGTTTAGATTATTTCTTTTCCAAAGGTTTTTGATTTAGTGAATGAAATATTCAATACAAGTTGAGGTGTCACAGACTACACAATTCACTATGGCAGGGCTTTGAGACTACTAAAGTTAGAGGATTAAAGATAAGTTATAAGTTTTTGAGCAGAAGTAGGTCAATTATCAACGATAATGAGTGATAAAACTGTGGCCTAAGGGCAAGTGGACATTCTGTAAAAGTTTTTTGTTAAAAAAGCTGTTACTGCCGTAGTAAAACAAATTGGAAAGTCGTACCGGCCCTCATATAATGACAGTACATGTGTTTAATAAATTTATATATTAACTAGAAACCACCAAGATGACAAACGCTTACCTTAACTGGTGAAATCGAGACATCCGAAATATTCTTTCACAGGCAAATTAAGAAAATACTAATAAGATAAGTAATTAACAATCAGTTTATTAATAAAGTTATACGCCCTTATTTGAAAAGATATATATATATATATATATATGTATATATATATATATATATATATATTCTTTTCTTTTATAAATTGATACGCCCTTTAATTAAAGATATTACAAAATATAATTTTTTGTAAATAATTAAAAGAAACTCTCCCTTACAAACAAAATCAATAAAAACCCACCCTTTATTTTAATGACAACTAATTAATTCAGTACAAATGCAATATAGTATAATAAAATTATATATATTGTAACACACAAGTTACTTATACACAGAAATTCAAATAACAAGTAATACAAATTTATATGATATATTTATACAGTATTATAATAGTTGGCCAACCTTTAACTTATATTTATGCGCATTATATTGATAAAAAATTTATTCCGAAAGGCATAAACAAAATAAAATAAATGAAGAATTTTGGGTCTATTATATTTTTGGTTAATATGATGTCACTTTCTGTTTATATATGTATATATATAAAAAAATTTAATTATAATTTTGATCAGAAACCCTGTGGGTCTGATATATCCGAAAGTATGGTACCAGCTCCACCCTATTATATGAGTAATTATACACAACTAAAACTACAATTTACATAAGTTACTATTTGTGTTTACAGTAATTAATGAGCCTTTAATATATTAAGTTTCTGGATAAATGTTTCAGTTCACATATCAATAGTTATTATAGCCATTTTAATACACTTGATTAATTTCACTATAGTTGATAGTTTGTTAACTGGTATGATGTAGCAAGATTTTATTCTGTTTTATTATTTAATTGGTTTTCTACCCAGGAACTTGAACCAGATTTTTCTAAAAGACCAAAACACAATACACGCATTAGATGTTTGTATTAAAGCATTCAAAAGAGCATCATATGTGTATTGATATTACAGCATGGTTGCACCAGAGTTTGTTGCAGTAATCCTGCTGTAATTGGTTTTAACTTGTTGTAATTGGTCCTGTATAGACATATCAGATGGTATTAAATTCAGTAAAGTAATGTTTTTATTTAGGCTAAATATTCAAATCTACTGGTACACAACTACCAGTAGTATATTAAACTCTAGTATAATAAACTTGATTAATGTTGCTTTAATTAAGGGTCGGCTCTAGTAAAACAGAAAGCAACCTTCGACTCCAGCGTAGCGGCGGTAGGTTACGCGGACATTGCTCATCCTAAATCCATTTAAAACCCGAAATTGTTCAAATAGCGTTTTCAAAAAAATACCAAACTCTTGGGGACAAAATTCTTCATCCGAATGGCTTGATAATTTTTCGCTATAATTAATAGTTACATCGTAAAAAAATATTTAAAGTCACCCTATAGCGGCGGTAGGTTACACGGACATTGCTCAGCCTAAATCCATTTAAAACCCGTAATTGTTCAAATAGCGTTTTCAAAAAAATACCAAACTCTTGGGGACGAAATTCTTCATGCAAATGGCTTGGTACTTTTTCGCTATAACTAATAGTGACAACATAAAAAATTATTAAAAATTAGTTTTTTAAATCGTTAATAAATATTAAACAAAACGTTTTTCTTAATTTTGGAAAAGCCATTTGCATGCGTATTGGCCATAGCTTTAAAATGACATATCGTTCATAATCATCCGATCAAAAATAAAGGAAAAATATGGATTTTAATTTAACATTGGTCTTATGGAGTGTCAACCAACATGGCCGACAGCTAGAGATGACCCTTAAGCTGTAACTTTTCATATAATTATACTTTTAAGTTGTTCACTGCTAGAGCATACAAAGGTTACAGTTTGACGTTAACCTTATTTAAATCGGTTCACATTTAGGCTATTTGAATAAAAACACAATTAAGGCTATCTCTATAATAAAATTATTAAATCTTTGGCTCTTTAGTTCACTATCAGAATAACTTTAATTAATTATAATTGACAAGTTGCAAATCATTTTAACAAGAAGTTATTTAAAGAATACTTTAGACGTCTAGGCTTTAACATAAACTACATATTTAAAGAAATCATTTTCTTTACCTGGTTTGTTGCGATTATTTCATTTTTAAATGCACTGTTAACTCACATGTTTTAAATTATAAAATTTGTACTTAAGGTCAGACGTTGTTTGAACACATATTCCCTTGTTAACCTACCCACGCCGATTGATTAAATTCAAAATGGCTAGAACTGACTTCCCAAGTTGATTCCCTTGTGGCTCTCTGTAATGGTGATGTCGCGCGCAGTGCGGTGAACAGGCTTTGCACTAATTATGACTTCAACCCCTGCATTTTTTAATGTATATTTCCCCAATGTTTCTGTGTTGGTCAATTTGCTTGCGCTTTAAATGTGCGGGACTCTCTTTACGAACTGATTATGGTAGTAATGTTCCTAGAACGTTACAAAGCATCGATTTAAAAAGTTATATGAAGATACTATTCCTCGACCATGTGCTCTATGTTGTGAAGTGATCACTCAAGTATTATTTAAACAAATATTATATTTGATGGATAGTAACATAAAAAAATATAAATAAATTTTTTACTTTTTCTGATAGAGGATTGACGATTTTTTAAATCTACATTATTAGCCTACGCTAGACTTTTATATTTTTATTTTATTTGGGGTTAAATTCATATTATAATTTAAACAGTCTCTCTCTCTCTCTTTGCTAAAATATTTTTAATTAAGGGTCTGCTCCAGTAAACGAGAAAGCAACCGGAAACGCTAGCCCTTCTCACTATATCCCTATCTAAACAATGCAATTTCTTGCAGCTGAACGCTTTGACATTGCCTCATTTCAAACCATTTTATAAGTCTATCTTTTGTAATTTAGTGTTGAAAAAAAAACTGATTATTCTTTATAAAATTTCGGATCCAGCTTGCAAATTACTTTTCATTTACATTTTTTATTGTGTTAGGATAAAAATTCAAACTTTGTAGTTACAAAATGTCAATTACATAACAAATCAAAAGAATTTTAAAAAAATGTAAAACGGATGCGTATAGTGACTGTGCTTAAAATGAGACCTTGCAAACAATTTTATGATAAAAAATAAACGAAATAAATGGTTTGAAATTTAACATTGCTCGAAAATTTAACGTAAACTGTGCTCAAAATAGACTTTAGATGAAAGAATTACGTCATACCTAATTTGCGCGGTTAAAGTAGGAATGGCGCGAAGATTGGGTATCTGTGGTGAATCATAGATTTTCAAGATTTGCAAGGCATACATTGTTGAATACGTAATAAGATTGTGTGACGTCAGAGAGCCTGTATATCGATCATATTTGATAAACATTGGTATAACCTCAAAAGTAAACAAACTTTTGAGGTTAGAGTTAAATATTTTTGGAAAGTTAGTTTTTTAAAGTTGTAATTGATGGTAAATTGATAATTATTAACATGAAAACAAAATTTAAATACACATATTATCGATTTTTTTATTTTTAAATTTTTTTAATTTGGCCTTTTGTCGAAAAATAAAATTTTGCATTACTGCTGATAATTTGCAACACGTTGAAATTATTATTATTAAAGATCTTTTATGTCTGCATTCTTTAAGTTATTTACAATTACTAAAACCTGATTTATTTATTATAAAAAATAAACTGTCTCCAATCCCCTATGAAATTATATGTCTATTAAACTTTTAAAATTAACTAAGTGAGCCTAAATTTAACCAAACTTTACTACAGCACCACCCTTACAAAATGACTTTAAATTCAATTATAACTTTCCTGAAACTCACATATATTACAACTGACTCTAGCAGATGTCCCTGCTCTTAATTTACGCCTTAACAAGTCAATACGTTGATATTATTCATGAAATCCGCCTATTACGAATTCCCACTAAACCGATCAGTGTTTGGTCCCAATTAGTTCGGAATAGTGAGACTCTACTGTAATTTGAGTTACCTTTTATGGTTGTTGATAGCTATCCTGTTTTAAAATGTTGTTTATTATTATTTTATAATGACTATTATTCAGCTATGGTCTTGTGATATCTTCATTTGTAATTAATTGTGATGTTGTATTAATTAATATGTGTATTGAACTTTTATAGAAAATGTAAATAAATCTGTTTTGTTTCAGGGAGATAAAACTATCTTCATTTAGCTATGAAGCGTATCTGTCATATATCTGGTACCTGTATTCAGGTGAAGTGAAGATATCTTTTGAAAATGTTTTGGGTAAGTGACAATTTCAAAAAAAAGCTGATGTCGATCGCTAAGGCCTTTATTATCAATCCAAGTTCAAACCAAGGTTTAAATCTCAATTGATACTGTCAAATAAGGTTTAACTTTAATTAAAGATTAAATCTTGCTTTATTTTAATTTTTCATTTATGTTAGTTTCCAAGATTAATGTATTATAAGAATAATAGGCCTAATAATAGTCATAGTTCGGTTGTATATACTGTAGTCTGATTTCAATTTCCTTGATAGTTGTTTCCAAAATTTTATAGGATCAGTTGACTGTACTCGTACTCGTGTAAAAATAATAACATCAGGAGGAAGCCCGCACGCTCCAAAAGTGGTAGGGGTAGAGGTTGGCCAATGTTTGAAAACAAAAATCTCAAATAAAACAATCGATTTTAGTTAACACGTTTGCTGCTAAGGACGCATATGTGAACTTGACACTGAACACTATGAGAAGCGGCCGACGCACATGAGCGCTAAGCTCTAACGTCGTTGGCGGTAACTGTAGTCTAGCTGTTAGTGATTGAGGTTATGTGATATTGTGGTGTTTGCAATATATTCGATAACATAAAACACGCTTTCGTTTTGAAGTGAAATGTTTATTGTTGTAATACGTTAATAGGTGTGATAATGGTGACCCTAATAAACTTACGATGAGTGAATTGGACCACCTTTATGTTGATTCTGTTGAACTTTGTAAATATCTGTAAAAATAACAAAAGATAGTACAACAATAAAAATGTCGGACTCACACGTGCGTCCGTAGCAGCTTCTATGGATAAAAGAGCCAATTTCAAGCCTATGTGCTACATACTGCCACGCCGCACACACACACTCTTCGTAAGCTGTCGTGCTCAAAGGGTTTCCAGCCCTCCATTCTAAAGCTACTTGCCGCTTCTCACACGTGCACCTACTCAAAATTCGGGTTCTGACGTCGCTTGTTACGTCGCACCCGCCTCTATTTTCTATTTGATTTGCCCTTAAATATTTTTTGCGCGCATATGTGGACAAGAAATAGGAAATACGCTAACTTTCCTAAATCTTAAAAGATTTGTTTGTAATAAATACACTTTATATAATATTTCACTAGCTCTAGTCAGACTCTCTCTCCGGATCGTGCCGTCTGGAGTTATTTTGTCACACACAAGAATTAATATAACCTTATCAACTAACTTATTCTAGAGCACTGGTTAAATTTCTGGTATAGGGTATTTAACTCATAAATAAAAGAAATTAAGATTTGAAAATTAAAACTTTTTTAATTTCAAAAAACAAATTAATTATTCTTTCTCCAATTCTTAAAATTTTCAAACAAATATATTCCTGATATTTACAACTATGATATTATTTACATTTATATTGAAACGCTTTTATACCATTGTGAGAATAGGGAATATTCCTGAATGATTTTACTTTTACACTTTCCCCTGAATTTACTATTACTTTTGATTTTATTTATTAAAAAATTTATCTCTGGATTTTTATTCATATTAAAAAATTATATAGCTTGGTTATTTGCTACTCACAAATAAATATGATTGATCGCAGCTTTCCTCCTAGGTGGTTTAGGCCTTGGAATGAAGTCCTTGATCCTCTTCTTTCTTCCTTCCTCCCAGGATTCCTCCTCTTCCTTAGGTAGAGCGATTTCTTACGGCCCGCTGACTTGTACCGGAGTTGGTGATCCTCGCCGACCTACTTGCTGCTTCTGCAAACTTTGACGTGGTCTTTGGATGGCTATCTTAACGCAACTAAATTTAATTTTCCTTCCCTCAACCTTGTACTGTTCAAATCGAAGTCAAGAGACTTACTCTTCCCTTTTTTAGCAACTTCGTTTCTCTGGTGATTTATTTGGTTTTTCTAGCTTGTAGAATCTTCCTTTAATTATTTAAATTAGGTCCCACGACTTTATTTTAATTTATCCACTTTGGTTTCGTCGATAATTAATTATTTCATTTGCAGCGCACTAAGTAATTGTATTGGCCTCGGTGGTGGTAACCATTACGTCATACTTCTATCACCCCTCACATTGTTTACACAAGTTCTGCTAGTCCATACAGGAATTATGCACTTTTGGTATTTAAAACTTCCAAAGTGCTCTAACTTCGCAACCCCTGGTCCGATTTTGGATTTCTGCGGCTCATTGGATTCTTGACCATCTTCTGATTCCTTCCTCCTTTGAGTTGTAGTTCTAGGCTTCCTGGTTCTCAAGTTATCGCCTTCGTTAATTTTTCATTAATTTTGAATTTTAACTTTTTCAAAATGATCCAAATTCGAATTTTCTTGGTTCCATCTTCTTCTCCTGGTTCCCAAACTTCCAAAACTGTTCTTCTTTTTTCCATCTTCACTTCGGGCACGGTTCTGTGGCCTATTATCTGTGAATTGTCGAATTTTGGATTTGGCAACCCCCCTTTTTGGTTTATGCCCCCTTCTCACATGGTATCTTACATAAACATATATATTACACCTTATTTCATATATATTTATTACTATATAACCTTATTTCCCTTGATTTGCTTAGTTATTTTAGTTTGTTTATTTTTTAGCCTTTTCCTTCAAAAATATTTAATTAGGTTAATTTATTTTTGGTTAATTATTATTAATTTATTATCCTTTACTTTCTCCCCCCTTTAGGCCTTTGAATTATTTTAATTTGTGGATTTTAGCATTTTTCACCTAAGTCTTTGCTCTATAACTTTGTAATTATTTTAATTAAAACAATTCTGTTAATTAGATTATTATTGTCTTCTTCTCCTCTACACATTTCATTAAAAAGAATTTACTATTTTTATATTTTAAAATACTTTAAAAATTTAACGTAGCCTCTTATGGCGCATAGCAACAGTACAGAGTTCTGCAACTTTTGACAAAACTTGACAAGAATTATCCTGTCGATTTCCCTTAGAATAATTCACGGAGCTCTGCTTCTACTACGTTTAACATTGACTAGGCCTGCAATTTACAATACAATTATTTTAAATTACTTCCTTTCTTTTTACATACAGGTACATTTTTTCTTGTGATACCTATTTACAAAGTGTTATTTTATTTATTTCTAACTATACATTTGCATGTTTAGGCCTATTGGCTTCTATATCTGACTTTTATTGTTAGGCCTAATTACCTTAGTAATTAGCCCATTTGGGTCGGGTTTTGGCGCCGCAATACGCACATGAGCGTCCGCTTTAAAATATTAGTGATAATTACCTGGAAAGGTTCAAAAAATAAAATAAAAGTAATTTCTACTCATTTAGTCCATAAATATAAAAAATAAAAGGTCAGCTTCTTGTATAGGAAATACAAAATATGCGTAGCAGTGAACGTGTTAAATTAAAATATATCGAAATTGATAAGTTTTTTCCATGGATGTCTAAATTGTTTCAGACATAAATTATAAGATGCGAGATATAGTATACCAATAACCAAGTTGATAGCACAATGTTCATATATTTAATTACAATTAATATGCAGAGAGATTCAGATCTATGGGGCAATAGTTCATATAAACATAGGCCCGAAAACGCCATATCTACAGATATCCGCGTTTTTGTTTTTTGTACAAAATAATTCATATCTAGACAAATGATAGGCATGCAGTTTAACCTAACAATGATATAACCCAAGAAAATTAAGCGATTATTTCCAATCATGCGTTTCAAAATGGTGGCTGTTTGAAAATTTCAAACCTAAATTATTCAAAAAATTTACATTTTATTAAAAAAAATTCAAGACACCTTTTTTGTAGCCCATTTGATTCCCTACCAGATGGTCTCCCGGTCAAAACAATCAGATGAAGGATAATAGCTAAGTTAAAGATATTAACAGCATATGTACATACAATATTCTTGTGTTTACTATGTTGGTATAGGATGCTGGGTTGAACAAACCAATCATTACATATAACTTAACTATTATCCTTCATCCTATAATAAAACCTTGTCTGTCTGTGTGTGACAGTATCAATTGATAACGGCTGGACGTATAAATCTGGAGTTTGAACCATTAGATGCAGCATTTCTTTGGGAAGGAGAAATTCATATTAGAAAGTCCATTCGTTCAAAAATTGTAACGCCAATAGTGACCAAAGAAGAACATTTCGCCCTCTTTGGGTACGTTTTTCTCCTTATTACTTTAGACTGGTAGTACCTATATTCAATTTCAGATACTCATTGGATTCAGCTCGCCAAGTTCTTTCAAACGGTCACTGAGCCTATTCTGTAAATTGCATAGTTTAGGAGATACAACACAAAAGAGTGTGCGTTTTTCTTATTTTAGGTTTACCGACTTTTTAAACAGCTCTAGTTTTTCAAAAAATGCAAAAACGTTTGATAGTTTTGCTTTAAGGTATTTTTGACATTTATTACCACTGTTACCACATAGTTACCACTGTCAAGGTCCATAAGCTCAGTAAATCTAAGGATCCTTTTGACAAGGTTATCCTCGGGGATGTTTTGCCCCTTGGTTAGTTTTCCAAAGGTTTCATAGCTCACCTGTTCAAGCCTTCACACTTGTAGATCATTTGTTCTGCAGTTTCCTCCGGTGAAGATGCCCATTCTATGCATGTGTTCTCTAAGGTGGCCATGTCCTGTTTTTAGAGCTACCACCTTCTTTACATTGCACCTGCCCCTCGTATGGGTGTCAGTTGCAGTTTGTCTAGATCAGGGGTTCCCAAACTTTTTTGTACCACGCCCCCCTCTGGTTATTTGGAGACCCCCCACGCCCCCCTACACATATCAGCTTTCCATTTTGCAATACCCTATTTCACGGTGCCGTACATACCAACTCCTACTTGTACAAGTATGTGCCTACTTGTTATGGTGAGTAGGTAGATTTTTCGATCACTGTTGAATGCGGTAACGCAGAATGGAAAGATTCAATAATTGTACTAATTGGAACGGCCAATTGACCGATCCAATTGGGGTTAATTAATTACATTAATTAAAATAAATTCAGAGTCAATATAACAAAGGATTAAAGCCAAAGGGTGTCAGAAAAGCCCAAAATGAAGATAAAAAAGTAGTTTCCAATGTGAAAATAGTATTTAGTAATAGTTTTTGAAATTGTGTTGGTTAAATACGTGCAGACTATGACGTAGGCTTTAGCGACAAAGTCGAACAAAAACCTTGCAGGATCTGACAGGAATTGACTTGTCCAGTCTTGTCTAAATTTGGTAGAAATGAGTTAGCATTGAAAGATAGGGGTTTATAATTTTATAAAAAAAAGTTGTTATTATTAGATTTATGTTAAAAGGAGAGTTAAATAAGCAAGGAGTAATAAAAATAATTTTGTTATGATAATTTGTTAAAAAGTTATAGGCAAAAATGTAAGCGTAAACAAATCGATTTTGCAGAATTTGAATAAAATCCAAAAACAAAGTACAGTCATTTGTAGAGTTAAAAAGGGTTAAGAAAATAAAGTAATAAAAAATATAAAGTTATAAAGTTTTATAGCTTAAAATTAAAGTGTAAAGTCATTCTTGGGCATAAAAAGGCTAATAACTCATAAAGTTCAAGTGTAATTAAATCATAAAAAATAGCATTTAATAGAATCAATAATAGGGCATAATCAAGCCGAAGTTCAAAATATATAAATAAATAGTTTTGTAAAGATAAAATAAATTAATAAAATTTTTTATTAATTCATAATAAATACAAGGGAGATTAATTAAAGGGAAATATTAATAAAATAGAGTATATATATGTGTAATAAATTGTAATGCCATGTGAGATATGAAAAGAGCGTAAAAGGGGGGGAATGAGACGCCGAAAACCAAACGAAGCCAATTAGAGTAACATCAAGCTGAATAACTAGACAACCAAACAAGCTATCAAAAAACCAACACCAGATTTACGCGTTTCAAGACCAACCAAAGAGGATACAAGCAAGAAAAAATGGAAAATTTCAAATTTACAGGAAATAAATTTCAAAATTTAAGCAAAATTAACGAAGTCTATAACTCAAGAATGAAGAGGAGTAGAAACACCATTCGAATTCCAGAGAAACCAGAAAACGTCAACCAATCCATAGAAGTCAACAAAATCAAAATCCGACCACGCAAAAAGAAGTTATAGAGTTTGGGTGAAATCAATGCAAAAATTGTCAATCGACAAGTTCATACAGGCACCCAAGGCCCAGGCTGCGAGGGGAAGTGACGTCACCGGATCCACTACGAAGAGCAAAACATTGAAATTCAATAAATGAAGATAATAATTAAATTAGGCCTAATCGATGGGAAATAAAGGCACTAAAATTCATCAAATAAATCAGGAAATATATTAAGACCAAAAAATATATTTCTCAAGCAAGAAACCAGGATTTCTTGTTACATAGAGGAAGATGCTGGTTTGACAAGTAAAAAGTCGACGATAGAAGCCTGCATCCCCTTTAACATCAGTTTAGCACGGAACGCCGACGAGAAGACATCTGACCAAGCTCCGAGGGTACTTAGAGAAAGTCAAAGGGCGATCAGTTCTCGGGTTGCGTTACGTTTCTAGCTCCGGCCTAAAGCTAAGTCGGGTCGTGATAATTTCGGGAGAAGAATATCCATATAAACGGCCTATCTTGCCAAAAGATACTACAATCAACTGGGAGAGGACAACTTTAATTCAGTCTAGGAGAAGACAACTGTAAGCCGAAGAAACCATTCTGAGGACCAAGGAGAACAACTTTAAATCGCTGGAAATCGACAGAAGGAATTACGCGTCGAACTTCTTGTGTTCTGTAAGTGGCAAACGATCATTGTTACTTATAATTTTAAATAAATCCCTTTTGTACAAAATAATAAATAAATTAAAATAAATTCAATAAATAAATTCAAGTAGATTCTGGGGAAATTGAATAAAGTAAACTCGTTTAGTAAATTTCATTACTCACAATGGCAAATCGTCGTATGTAAATAATATAATCATTAATATACAAATTTTAATTAATAAATTAATTAATCACTTTGCTACTTTTCAATATATGTAATTATAAGTTAAAGATTAATAAATTTCATTGTGTTTTTGATAATAATAATTTGTTGTTTCAAAGTTAATGGATTTATGTTAAAAAATAAATTGTTTTTGAGTTTTCAGTAGAAAATTTTTGAATATATAATTTACAAATCCAATCAAATTAATCCTAAAACCATTCAGTGCTCTAGTGTAATTAAGTCAGCAGGTGAGTTATTCACGGATCACTACAAATTTAACTCCAAAGGGAACGATCCCGAAAAAGAGTCTAGAATTGAGCTAGTGTACTACACAAAAGACAAAAAAGGTCTAACTAATTTAAATTTAAAAAACTTAAGAATAGGAAACAAAAAGTTTTCCTTTTCTTGCCCTCGCCAAACCTCTCAAATTGTTCTAACGGGGTAGGTAGTACAACGGAACAACGTCAAATAAGGCCTGAAAACACTTGGGTGTTATTTGATGAGGGAAAGTGTAAAGTTAACAACAAAAGGTTGTGTTTATTGAATAAATTAAAAGGGTAGGGAGGTTTGCGCGTGGCAAGTGGCTCCCGAACGTGGGGCGAAAACCTTGCGATCCCGAAAAAGAGAGGTTTGCGCGTGGCAAGTGGCGCCCAACGCGTTGGCTCGTGTGACAAATAATATTTTAAAGTTTAAAATAATTATTTCTCACTGAGACAACGAACGAACAGTTTAAAGGTGATCTGAGGGTAGCTGACCTGGTAAATATAAGAGTAATTGTAAGAAGTGTAGCAATAAGAGTGATTAATTTAGAATATAAAAGATTAGGGAATTTTAACAAATTTTTTAAAATCATAAAAAATGGCAACTCCAAGCGGACAGAAAAAAGGGGAGGAAGAGGAGATTAAAAAATTGTTAAAAGTAATGTTAGCCAAAGAGAAAGAGCGGGAGGATAGGGAGAAAGAACGTGAAGCTAAGGAATTAGTTAAAGAGCAGGAAAGGGTAGCTGAAAAAATAGAACGCGAAGCTAGGGAAAAAGTGAGAGAGCAGGAAAGGGTAGCTAGGGAGAAAGAACGTGAAGATAGGGAGTTAAAACATCGCGATGAAATTTTAGGAGCCGTAGGGGGAATAAGAGAAGAGGTACAGAAAGGGATGGAATTTATTCAGGGCAGAGTAGACCATTGCGAAGTAGAGATCGCAGACATAAAAGAAGACATTGTACAGATTAAAGAGTTAGGAAGAACAAATAGGGATAGCATAGAAGAGGTAAAAGCCAATGAAAAGAAATTAGAAACGACAGTTAAAGCGTTAGAAAAAAGGGTTAGGAGTTCTAGCACAGCCCATGGTGTGGCAGGGGCAGAAAAGCGCGTAGTTTATATCCATGCTAGTAAAGAAGGGGAGCACAAAGTTCAAGAATTTTGGGGTACACCAAAGGAAAGTCCCATGAAATTTATAACGGATATGGAAGACCTTTTTAATGAGATAGACCCTTTGTTAGAAGGCGAAGAAAAATTAAAAGTAATCGAGAGATACTTGCGAGGTGCAGTAATAGATTGGTGGTCCATTGTAAAGAGGGATAGCACAAACTATGGGGAATTTAGAGCAAAATTTTTAGAGAATTTCTGGGGCTACCAGGCACAACAAATTTTGCGAAATCAAATAGAGAATGGGAGATATAATGATCGCGGTTCTATGACAAGAGTAGAATATTTCTGTAAAATGGTAACAAAGGCCCGGTATTTAGAACCTGCTATTCCGGAGAAATTTGTAATAAATAGATTGTTGAGGCATTTTGACCAAAGAATACGGGTAGCTAGCGTAGGAAAGCCAAGCGAAAGTTTTGAAGAGGCTATAGAACTTTTAAGAGCTTTTGAGGCAATGGAGAGGGAAAACAGGCGAGACACTAGAGACGAATATCCGCGAAACCAAGGGAACCTAGACAGGCAACCAACGCGTAATACGGACTCTGGAAACCTTCCTAAACACCCATACCCCAGATCCTATGAGAATCAACCTAGCACAAGCCAAACCCAGTACCCTAAGAAACCTATTCCATCTAATCAAAATTCCAAACCTAGTCCAAAAAACTAACGAAGTTGGTCTCTGGGAATGAAAGATTGGAATCAAAGGTACAAAATAAATATACGGAATCAGGGACCGCGAGAATAAATAATAAAAGGAGCCATTTACAATTTAAATTGCAGAATATTTCATTGAATATTAGGGAAGAGTTATTAGAAGAGCCAAATAACACCTATTTACCAAAAGATAAGATCAAATGTCCGGAGGTAGAGGTCAAAATTCATGAAAGTTCATTGTGTCTTGAACTGGACACGGGGGCAGAATATTCATGTATTCAAGCGGAGTATTTTGAGCAGTTAAAAATAAAGGGTTATAGATTTTTAGAGCTACCAGTAATGAATGTAGAGGTAGTAGGGGCAATAGGAAATAGGAGAGTAAGGGTAGCCAAACAAACAATGATACCCATAAACTTTGCAGGCA
>JAGFPH010001361.1:206776-224358 GCA_018207615.1 Philaenus spumarius
GTCGAACAAAAACCTTGCAGGATCTGACAGGAATTGACTTGTCCAGTCTTGTCTAAATTTGGTAGAAATGAGTTAGCATTGAAAGATAGGGGTTTATAATTTTATAAAACAAAGTTGTTATTATTAGATTTATGTTAAAAGGAGAGTTAAATAAGCAAGGAGTAATAAAAATAATTTTGTTATGATAATTTGTTAAAAAGTTATAGGCAAAAATGTAAGCGTAAACAAATCGATTTTGCAGAATTTGAATAAAATCCAAAAACAAAGTACAGTCATTTGTAGAGTTAAAAAGGGTTAAGAAAATAAAGTAATAAAAAATATAAAGTTATAAAGTTTTATAGCTTAAAATTAAAGTGTAAAGTCATTCTTGGGCATAAAAAGGCTAATAACTCATAAAGTTCAAGTGTAATTAAATCATAAAAAATAGCATTTAATAGAATCAATAATAGGGCATAATCAAGCCGAAGTTCAAAATATATAAATAAATAGTTTTGTAAAGATAAAATAAATTAATAAAATTTTTTATTAATTCATAATAAATACAAGGGAGATTAATTAAAGGGAAATATTAATAAAATAGAGTATATATATGTGTAATAAATTGTAATGCCATGTGAGATATGAAAAGAGCGTAAAAGGGGGGGAATGAGACGCCGAAAACCAAACGAAGCCAATTAGAGTAACATCAAGCTGAATAACTAGACAACCAAACAAGCTATCAAAAAACCAACACCAGATTTACGCGTTTCAAGACCAACCAAAGAGGATACAAGCAAGAAAAAATGGAAAATTTCAAATTTACAGGAAATAAATTTCAAAATTTAAGCAAAATTAACGAAGTCTATAACTCAAGAATGAAGAGGAGTAGAAACACCATTCGAATTCCAGAGAAACCAGAAAACGTCAACCAATCCATAGAAGTCAACAAAATCAAAATCCGACCACGCAAAAAGAAGTTATAGAGTTTGGGTGAAATCAATGCAAAAATGGTCAAACGACAAGTTCATACAGGCACCCAAGGCCCAGGCTGCGAGGGGAAGTGACGTCACCGGATCCACTACGAAGAGCAAAACATTGAAATTCAATAAATGAAGATAATAATTAAATTAGGCCTAATCGATGGGAAATAAAGGCACTAAAATTCATCAAATAAATCAGGAAATATATTAAGACCAAAAAATATATTTCTCAAGCAAGAAACCAGGATTTCTTGTTACATAGAGGAAGATGCTGGTTTGACAAGTAAAAAGTCGACGATAGAAGCCTGCATCCCCTTTAACATCAGTTTAGCACGGAACGCCGACGAGAAGACATCTGACCAAGCTCCGAGGGTACTTAGAGAAAGTCAAAGGGCGATCAGTTCTCGGGTTGCGTTACGTTTCTAGCTCCGGCCTAAAGCTAAGTCGGGTCGTGATAATTTCGGGAGAAGAATATCCATATAAACGGCCTATCTTGCCAAAAGATACTACAATCAACTGGGAGAGGACAACTTTAATTCAGTCTAGGAGAAGACAACTGTAAGCCGAAGAAACCATTCTGAGGACCAAGGAGAACAACTTTAAATCGCTGGAAATCGACAGAAGGAATTACGCGTCGAACTTCTTGTGTTCTGTAAGTGGCAAACGATCATTGTTACTTATAATTTTAAATAAATCCCTTTTGTACAAAATAATAAATAAATTAAAATAAATTCAATAAATAAATTCAAGTAGATTCTGGGGAAATTGAATAAAGTAAACTCGTTTAGTAAATTTCATTACTCACAATGGCAAATCGTCGTATGTAAATAATATAATCATTAATATACAAATTTTAATTAATAAATTAATTAATCACTTTGCTACTTTTCAATATATGTAATTATAAGTTAAAGATTAATAAATTTCATTGTGTTTTTGATAATAATAATTTGTTGTTTCAAAGTTAATGGATTTATGTTAAAAAATAAATTGTTTTTGAGTTTTCAGTAGAAAATTTTTGAATATATAATTTACAAATCCAATCAAATTAATCCTAAAACCATTCAGTGCTCTAGTGTAATTAAGTCAGCAGGTGAGTTATTCACGGATCACTACAAATTTAACTCCAAAGGGAACGATCCCGAAAAAGAGTCTAGAATTGAGCTAGTGTACTACACAAAAGACAAAAAAGGTCTAACTAATTTAAATTTAAAAAACTTAAGAATAGGAAACAAAAAGTTTTCCTTTTCTTGCCCTCGCCAAACCTCTCAAATTGTTCTAACGGGGTAGGTAGTACAACGGAACAACGTCAAATAAGGCCTGAAAACACTTGGGTGTTATTTGATGAGGGAAAGTGTAAAGTTAACAACAAAAGGTTGTGTTTATTGAATAAATTAAAAGGGTAGGGAGGTTTGCGCGTGGCAACATGGTGAAAATTAAAACAAGTATTACATGAAAAACGAATATAATTACTGATACAAAATTTAACATTGTAACACAGATACATTTTCAATTTAAGGAAGGTGAAACAATAGGCCTACCTACTTACAAAAACAAAACATAAAATGTAATTTAGTGAGATGGGTGCGCTTGCATGTTCTGGATAAGTTGACAGATCCTGGGTTGAATTTCAGACAAAGCACAGCGTAGGTCACTTTCGACATCAAGTTTGTTGCGGTACTTGGTTTTGATCGCCACAAGAGTTGAAAACGCTTTTTAGCACATGTATGTTGTTGAAAAAGGCAAGTACATCCGAACAGCTTTCTCTGAAACACTGGGGTAAACTTTTAAGTACTTTAACCAAAATGAGGGCTTGTCCATTTTGTCAAAATCATATCTTGCAGCAGAGTCATTTTTTATTTCTATTCCCTCCTCTTGCAACTCTTCTGGCAGCAACTGTATGTCCATGTTGAACGGGTCGGTTGATAGTTTGTAAAACTCCTCTGACAAGTTAGGAAAGTACCTGCTGAACTCCTCCTTGAGGTTCTTCAAATGGTCAATTATCAAGTTTTTCAAAAGCGGTCCTTCAAAAACGTCCTCAAAACATATTTCTTCTGATACTGACCCTACTTTGCTGAAACTTGAATAGTTGCTGGGGTTCATTGACACTTTACGTATCCAAAGTTGTAGTTTCTCAACGTACATCTTGATGGCATCCCGATGTGTTACTATATTTGAGTCTGCACCTTGCAGTCTCAAGTTTAGGTTATTTAACGTGTCAAAAAAGTCTGATAAATAGGCCAAAATCACTTGGTTACAGGGTTTTTTGAACTCTGCACTAAGCTCGTTTTGTTTCTGCTGTGCCAAAAACGTTATCACTTCATCACGGAGTTCAAATAGTCTTCCCAACATATTGCCTTTTGATAGCCATCGTACTTCTGTATGAAATAGCAGCGTTTTGTGATCACTTCCTAAATCTTTACACAGAATTTTAAACAGTCGAGTATTTAATGCACTGTTCTTAACGTAGTTGACTACTTTAATACAAAGCTTTAAAACAGCATTGAGTTCGTTAGGAAGAGTTTTTGCTGCCAAGGCTTGGCGGTGAATAAAACAATGAATCCCAACCACATCAGCATTCTTCTCTTTGACCAACTGCACAAAGCCTGAACGAGAACCCAGCATTGAAGGAGCACCATCTGTGCATACACCAATAAGTTTTTGCCAAGAAAGTTCGTGTTTCTTAAAAAAAGTCTGATACTGCTTCCATCACATCTACAGCTTTAGTAGTGGTCAACAGCTCAGTAGAAAACATCAGTTCATCCTTCATTCTTTCATTTTCAATGTAACGAACATATACAATCAAATGAGAGCATTGTGCTATGTCTGTACTCTCGTCAAGCTGGATAGCAAAAAACGGGGATTTTTTTATTGCATCAACCACCTGGTTTTTAATGTCCTCGGCCATATCATCAATGCGGCGTTTTACGGTGTTGTCTGAAAGTGGTATTTGTGATAGCTTTTGCCTACTATCAGTTCCAAGGACAACATCGGCTGCTTTTAAAAGGCACGGTTTAACAAGCGTTTCACCAATAGTGTGACTTTTCTTTTCCTTAGCAATAATAAGAGATAATTCATAGGAAGCTTCAAACACTTTTAGAGATGACTGAGCAGCAGATCCAGTGCTATCTAACTTCATGCGCTTTAAATTCTTAGATTTTGCAGCGAAAAACTCTTTAGGTTTGTCCTTTAAAGAGGCATGTTTGGTTGACAAATGTCTCAGAAGACGATTAGGCCTCATCGCGTCATTGCTTAATACCTCATAGCAAATAACGCACTGAGGGTGATCAACATTATCTTTAAGCAAGGAAACAAACCCATATTGAATATAATCGTCAATATACTTGCGTTTCTTTGCCGTGTTCATCTTCTCTGATTCAGCTTCACACAGAACTCACAAAACACAAAAACAATTACTCCAATTCAAACGTGGCAGCAATTACAGAACACCCACAATACAGCAAACACGCTGACTGATAATTCACGGAAAGCACTGTTGGCACAACGGACTGGCGAACGGACTAGTTACAACGCAAGCACTGAACAAACTGCAAGGTTATTGACATTGGATTGAAGATGCGGTGGGGGTGGGCGCCAAGGCCAAACGGAGGTATCGGTACACACACCCGTTGCGTCTGACAGTAACTGCTATGGAGGGGGACGGTTTTGAGAATATTGAACTCTTGTGTGTTTTGTAGTTTTAAAAACTGTAGCCTTCTTTGATAAAGTTTATAACTTTGCAACGGGGAAATTTACGCCTTTTGTAATGGGGGAATTTACGTTCTTTGAAATGGGCGGTTTGAGTTCGGCAACACTGTTCTCTAATTTGCAAATTAATTGTTTTTAAAACAAAGGATTTTTGATCTGTTTTATTTTAAACAATGGCTTTAATTTTTTACAAACACTTGACCATTATGTCAAGTGAATATTCTTTATGTGGAAGCGTGGAAATTGGTTAAAAAAAAAACGTGGCAATTGAAACATTACAAAAACAATTTTGAAAACTTAGAAATACTTTATTTCAAAAATCTGAGGAAATTATTTTTGTAATTTTTTTTATTTATTTCATTTCGGTGTCACGCCCCCCCTGGACTTTCTCCACGCCCCCCCAGGGGGGCGCGCCCCCCAGTTTGGGAACCACTGGTCTAGATGGACCAAGAAGTGAGAGTTAACTCATCCTCAGGACTGGGATGCTCTTCCACCTCTTTCCATGTTCTAGTCTTGTCCAATCAGCGATAACTTGCATGGTTGATGCCTTGGATATGCCATAGAACGGTTCAGGTCCTATCAATTCAGTTGCTGACACCTTATTTGTGTGCCTTCATTCCCTCCTATTCCAACAGAGTGTGACCCTGTTGAGACTTGTCATATCTGTGGATTTGACACATTACCAGACTAGTTTTGACCTGAATTTATACGAGCTCGGAGCTTCAAAACTGTCTGTGTATATACAGATTTCTTTGTTCATGCGACACATTCCAATAGAGAGGTAATTTCTGTTTGGAATACTGTTGGGTGCTTCCCCATTGGCACGATGCATTCCTGCCTTGGGTTGCCTCCACAGATTCCTGCGCCTGTCAGTACTCCCCTTTGTTTTCGAGCCGTCAGTATACAATTCCAGCTCATACTCAGGGAGGAGCCTCCTTCCTTCTAGACATTCCTCACAGATTGGTATTATCACTTCACTTGGAAAGGTTTTGAGAAAGAGTATTGCGTTTTCATATGGTCTGAGATCATGTCCAGTGTCTCATCTCTTGCAACGAATGTTGTTATTCTGGAATGTCCAAGGTTGCTGGGGTTATGTATCCAGAGTTTGACACATTGAAGGCGATAAGCTCTCTTCCTTGCTGCTACTTTAGCAAACAGGTCTAACAGATAGCAGGTACAGCTAGTCAATATATAAATTTAATAAAAAAGAAGGGTGACAAAATTTCTAAACAGAAAAAGAAGAAAAGAGACACTTAGTGGGATCTGATTTTATAACATAAAATCTAACTCAATGTCTTAAAGGTCTGCTCCAGTAAAAGAGAAAGCAACCGGCTATTCCAGCGCTTCATTCTATCACCATATCTAAACATTGCAACTTCTTGCAGTTGAGCTCTTTGACATTGCCTCATTTAAAACCATTTTATAAAATCCATCTTTTGTAATTGTGTGTTGAAAAATAAGATTATTCTTTATAAAATTGTGGATCCAGCTTGTGATTCACTTTTAACTATTCATTTTCTTGTGTAGGGAAAAAAGTTCAAACTTGGTACAGTAGAGTCCCGGTTATCCGCCATAAACGGGCCGGTGGAAGGGCGGATAAGCTAAAATGGTGGATAATAGGGAGGGTTGAACAAATAATAGACGTTTTACACCATTAATACTTTTTATTGTAAATTTAATGAATAAATACGATATTTTGCAGTAATACTATATAATAGATAAGAAAAATAATGGAATACAGTTATTTTCAATGAAATTACGAAATTGAATGACAAGATTGTTAGGATAAATACAGTAAAGGCACAATATAATACTGTACATAAAAAGTCCCGAAACTAATTACAGTTCGAATAAATTTGATGCAGAATTATCTGTACAAACAGAAAATTCAGATCAAGATTAAATAACACAACATAAACTACTGTACGGTACTTTCACCATATCATACTCAAAAACTTAATGTTAACGAATAACCCCACTGCACGCACTAAACACTTAGAGAGACACAGTTGTTTACAAAACGAGTTCGTACGAGCTGACAGTAAGCGGGTCGGGCCAGTGGTAGTGGGGGAATTCTCATGGTACAGTCAGACACAGAGCACGTACACTAACACCCGCAAGCTATCGCAGTCACGTACGCTCACTGACGCTTGCAAGTTATCGCAGACACTTACCGCTACAATCACTGACGCCTACAATTAAATTAAATAAGTGCCGCTGGTGTGGCGGATAACACGGAATGGCGGATAACCGAATGGCGAATAACCGGGACTCTACTGTACTTAAAAAAATGTAAATTTCGTGACAAATGAACGGGATGTTTAAAAAATTTGAAACGCAAAACTGATGCTTATTGTGACTGTGGTTAAAATGAGACCTTGAAAACAATTTTATGATAAAGTAAACGGTACCAGAAACTGGCACATACTTTCTCACAAACATATTTAAATTATTAAACAGATTCACTGTGACTTCATAATTGTATTAAAGTATAAGAGGGGATACATTAAAGTAGGAGAGTAACTAATAAATTATTATTAGCTAGAGAGAAAACTATCCGATTGATTTCGAACAAATTTGCACCAAACGCGTCAATTAGGCCTGTATAGATGCACGAAAAAAGGTTTTGAAAAACAACCCCCTTTTTGGCCAAAAAAACCCCAAAAGTCAGTTATTATTATTATGATTAACTAAACGAGAATTTTTAGAAAGATGCAGGTTTTTTTTGCATATGGTAGGGTACATTAAGGGCTACAAATAAGCCAAATTTTATCAAAATTGTTAGGGCCGATTTTGTTTAGAAAAAAACTGATTTTTGGGGGCTTTTTGGCCAAAAAGGGGGTTTTTTCAAAACTTTTTTTCGTACATCTATACATCTAATTGACCTGTTTGGTGCAAATTTGTTTGAAATCGATCAAAGAGTTTTCTCTCTAGATTTGTACACATACAGACAGACAGACAGACATACATGAAGACAGACATTTATAAAAACCACTTTTTTTGGGACTCAGGGGGGTCCCAAAACGGATATTTCCACAAAAATCTGAACACTGATTTTTATTGCGATCGCTATACTTTCTCTATACTATAGTATAGTAAGAAAGTAAAATGAACAAAATAAATGGTTTTAAATTTAACATTGCTCTTACGGGATAAAAATCCAAGATGCCTGCCACTACAGCAGACCCTTAACTCGTTCACTAGATATACAATGTTTATATTTCATTGAGAGGTTGCATGTTTTAGGTTTAGTTTAAAGGTTTATATTAGTGGCATTGCAATATTCGCTGTATGATATCTAAACCAAGAGTAACTCAAGCCATACCTTCGGAATTTTGTCTTTAGAGTTGCAACATTTAAATCATAGAAATAACTAAATTCTTATATTTAATAGTAATATTTCCAAGTTTTACAGAACTCTGGAGTTTGGCTCTTGAATACAACGAAGAAAACTTCAAGAAAGCTTGTGAAAAATTAATGGAAAAAAACCTTTCCTTTGAAGATTTGGCTAAACAGACTATATTTATGAAGAACATTGTAAGTTTTAATTTTATTTCAACTTATGAAAAATGTTACCTTTACAGTTTATTGTCTTTCAATGTAAAGATTCTTTTAGTGTTTACAAATGCAAAACAGAATATTAATTAATAGAATTTATTTGGGGTCACTTTTCTTTGAAATGTTTCATCAAAGTTCTTCACTCATTAAATGAATGTTAAACTTTAAGGATGGTTTATAATAGATCTTCAAATGCAGGGAAGGGCCAATAAAATACAGCAAGATGTGGTTATGTATGAGCCTCTTCAAAAACAATTGTGCTAAGCTTTTTGATTAGCAATATATACCAAAATATTATTACAAAATATATTTTAATATTTGGGAGCAAAATTATAATACAATTTATTTTCTAATAAGACCACAATGTGAGCTAAATTATATAAATAGATTTTAATGTAAGCCTTATTTGTAATACCTATAGAATTGATCAGTATTTTTCCCAAGTTGTGAGCCTAAATTATATATTAATCAAAAATTAAATAGTTATGAGTTTTGTAGTTAACAGTGAATAAATATTTTTATTGGTTCACATTAAAAAAATACAATAGTACAAAAACACCAGCTCCCAATAAACATTTAGGCTTTTATAGAAGGCAAATGGGGGCAATAGCATAGGTTTTCAAGATTAATCAAATTCCTAAACAAACGAATTTAGACCACTAGGAAATGCAAAATAATATAAAAGTACAAATTCTATCAAAATTCATATAGCTTATACTTTAGAAAATTAATACTTGACCTAGATTCAGTACCATGTCAATTTAATACCATATGCAAACAAACAAAACTAACCTGTACTTGGAAGCTATGAAAGATAGCCTAGGCTAAGTCACCACAGGAATCAAAATGCATAGCAATTATGAAAATTAACCCATTTATTATGTAAACATCACACCATCCATGTATCAAATTCAATAGTAAATGAATAATGTATAATTAGATATAACCATGCAGTGGTGTAGTGGCAAATTTTCCAGTGTGGGAACGCTAAATATATTTGACAAATTATAAGGAAAGTCGTATTTAGAGCCAAAGTGATTTCCTACAATAGCCAAGAGCATAGAATTAGAATGTGTCTGAGCTCGCTGAATAACTCTTGAGTCTTCAGGAATTTATTAAATGATATGGATAGCCTAATTATAGGAAAAAAGAAATAAAGAAATGGTAACCTTATTTTTATAGATTTACTTTATTATTTTACAATACATCATACAATAGTTTTATACTTATATTCAACTATTTTTATGTAGGTTAAACTAACCTTAATATCACAACCTCATTTTTTAAATTAAACATATTCCATAAATCACAAAGAGAGAAATAAAATTAAACAAATCCAAGAAAATATAATAAACCGTTTACAAATAATCGGCAAATGCGTCTTCATCTTCTTCTTTGTCAGGTTGATGTTTAGCTCGTCGAGTTCTAGTATCATCAGATGTGCGGTGTCGTCATAACTATGTCCTGACTAATGCTCTGGTTTCCATGTTTGGATTTTTGGGCCATTCAACTTGATAATCATTAGTGCTGACACGTGCTTGATGGTCGGTCTTGTTCTAGTTGGTGATATTATATTCAAACCCCAACGATATTATTTTTTATATGACTAAAACCCCGTTCACAATCTTATGAACTACAAGGAAGGAGCTTGGAGCAAATGATCAGTGGGTTTAAATCCTTTGGAATAACCGGGCTATTTTCTAGATAATCTCTGAAGCATTTTAAAAATTTTGTTTTTCAAGTACTGTACTTGCAGTTCTGAAAGAAGTGAAATATATTCTTTTTCTTGATTGTCGGTCCCTGTAGATGGTTTTGTTGCTGCTTTTAACGGTGAAAAACCTTCTAATTAAGGTTGTTAATGACACTTGATAGCAATTGCTGTTCATTAATAGCAGTTATTTTGCTACTACTTGTTAAGGGGACACCACAAAAATTACCCAAGATTGCGGCTCTTTTGGACTCAAGGCTTTTAGTGCTAGGTTTCTCTTTAAGGCACTTGAAAAAAGCAATTGACCTTCTTATGATTTTGTCTGCATAAACTACAGTTGTTTGCCTGTTTTAAAGACATTCTGAAACCATCGACAACTCTGCTAATATGTCATACACAATCGCTAAATCTGGTAGAAATTGAGTTGATGTCAAGCGTTTAATCAATTCAATGTACACCGCTCGTTCAGTTGTAGTTGTGTTCTTGACTTCTTGGGCCTTCTTAAAATGAGAGTACAATGCTTGATAGCCATACCAAACTGCCATTACTGTTTTAAAGGAACTGGATACACATCTCATACCCAAAATACGACCAATTTTGTTTAGCTGCAAATCAAGTTCACTACCGCACTTGGCTAGTTCTCTTTGGTTTTTAGATTTGCTATAAAGAGTGTTTAGCGTATCCATACAAATTTGAAAGTGGTTAAGAGGGCACTGCACTCAGCCAGCCAGCCAGCCGCTTGGGGTTGGCTTTTAACATAGGAACATAGTTTAAATCGGCGTTATATGATGAATAACACCTTAAATAAAGTAAAACTTCACTGCCAAATCATATAATTACATATTTCATTGCTTATAAACCTCTTAAAAAATAATTATTTCTATAAATGAATTTTTTACTATTAAAAGAAAAAAATAAGTTTTCCATAAGAGGAAGGCTAAATTTTACTGATGTTTGATTAGAAATAAAAGTTCACTATGACTATCAATATTGTAGAAAATTATACAGTTTTAAAGTAAGTTTCTTTAATAATGTTTGGGCAGAGATAAAAAAGTAGTTTTCATCCAAAATGTATTTAAAAAAACTGATTTTCCAGTACCTTACATTATCAATCACGATAGCGATGTGCAAGGAGTTCGCCGTGTTTCCAATAGAGCGCAGTAGTGTTGTGCCGATGCGCAGAAGAGTTTCTTTCTTCTTGCGCATCTACTGTGATTATTCCATGATGTTTTGTTTCATCACTTGCCTTATTATCTCAACTAGAAAACGGGTTCAATGTTATTGCAGAAGTTTATTCCAGTCTTCAACGCGTGCGTGTGAGTGAAGCTACCCTTCTTTCAACCGCACTCCGAGTTTGATAATAATAGGCCAATAATCTATATATATAAAAGCGAAATACCACTCACTCACTCATCACGATTTCTCAAAAACTACCGAACGGATTGAAATTAAATTTGGTATGTAGCTTCCTCTAGGGCCATAGGTGCTCACTAAGAAAGGGTTTGAAAAAAAATCGAAATTTTAGGGGGGGTTTGGGGGGATCAAAATTATTAAAAACCGATTTCTTCAAAACTACCGAACGGATTGGAATGAATTTTGGTATGTAGCTTCCTCTAGGGCCATAGGTGCTTACTAAGAAAGAGTTTGAAAAAATTCGAAATTTTAGGAGGGGTTTAGGGGGATCAAAGTTACTAAAATCATAATTGCAGATCTTTTATTATTATGACAATAATGATTTTATTATTTAAGATCTATATATATAAAAGCCAAATACCACTCACTGACTGAACACTTAAAAAGAATACAATTACGTTAAAAATACTGAAAATACCAACCACCACGGGCAACGCCGTACGGGTCAGCTAGTATGTTTATATTGGTTTATTTGGTTTTGTAAAAATACTTTTATAGAATTTTTTGAAACTTAGGGGTCCGCGGGTAGTGATTTTTTGGTTCGGGTTGGGTAGTGAAATTTTTTACTCGGGTCGGGTAGTGAAATATTTTACCCGAGTTTGGTCGGGTAGTGAAATATTTCACCCGAGTC
Source organism: Philaenus spumarius (assembly GCA_018207615.1). NCBI lineage: Eukaryota > Metazoa > Arthropoda > Insecta > Hemiptera > Aphrophoridae > Philaenus > Philaenus spumarius. The sequence goes on from JAGFPH010001361.1 coordinate 218,754, forward strand.
TGGTCGGGTAGTAAACGAAAACTCGAAGCAAGTGATTATGTTATATTTAGTAAATCAATTTTTTCCTCTGAATTTAGCACTTATATCAGAATTCATAAATATTATATCACTACTGTATGGCTAGGCCTACTTAGTATGTTATTATGCAACTAAAAACGTGAAATTAGGCTAATTGAAATATTTTTTTCTATCCCTAAAAATACTGATTGCTGATTTGGATTTATTTTCCGTTCGATTTGTATTGGTATTTTTCTCATGATCGCTATCTGTTACAAAACTCGTAGGCCTAGCAGTTCTAGGACCGGCTACACTGATATTTCTAGTGATAAAATTGCCTATTTTAGGAAATCTAAACTAGGCTACATAGAACAAAAACAACGAACAAAAAACTACGGAACTAATAAAATAACACATCCGTTTAAAAAAGAGAGAAACATTTATTTATTTTAACACAAATTTTGTAAACAACAAAAAATTTACTGTGATGTAAAATGAATGAATCTGGTGTTCATTATAATAGTATAATAGCCCAGTCAAGGGAAACCCAAAAACATGAAACTCGGAAAAAATTTGGATAAAGCTGAATTTTTCCCCATCGATAAACCACTACCAGAGGATAATATTTACAAAAGTCCCCAAAAATCCCCCTGGAGCCTTTAACCTACCCCCCTCAAAGAATGAAAATGTCAATAACTGCGGAAACCCCTAAATCTACGGTACTAGACTAATAATCGGATCAATTTGAATGTTTTTTTTGTTGTGTTCGTTATAACATAGGCTACAATAATGGTCCTCTTTATTTTTACGGTAAACCTAATAGTTTTTTTTATAAATAAATGTAAATGCCCGGAAAAACAATTTTTTTACCCTAACACCATGTATTTTTGCAAATAGACTTATTGGATGTCACATTAGACCTACAGGAAAAAACCAACGAATAAAAGTAGTAGATTATTTAATTTAATGGTGTAAAGGTTTGTATATTTTCGTGCGTGCTGGCGCAGTAGAGGGGGAATCAGCAATTTTTGGCTGCGATTACAAATTTAGACCAAATCGGACTTAAAATGCGGCCGCTATAGTGCGAACTCATATATACATATAGTATATATTTACATATATATGATTTTTAATGACACTCCAAAACGTGTTCTGGGGACCATGATCGGTGCTCATTTGCTACTCCCGACCTTGGGTCTTACCATAAGGGCCACTGCAATAGCTCATTTTTCCTATGGAAATTCGCTAATAAATTGATTTGGTTATAAACTTGTATGTATATTTTGTATATTTAGTAAATAATGCCGACAATAAATTAATGTAATGTATTAAAGTTTTGCTAAACAAATAATATATAGAAGATGTTATTCTTATTGGGTACAAACTTAAAATTGTAGACATAATTTAATTTTATCTAGATTTTTTTCTACACTACATAAAAAATACGTTTCTATACTTTACATCGTATTTTCACTCATAACAACGGTAATTACCAATAAAAATATAGGCTTTTGTGTGATTGTCTAACTGCATATATTTTATCCTTATCATTTAAAACAATATTCTCGTGAGTTATTAAGTTTTATAAGTCTAAGTTCAGAGCCTAAACCTAATGCAATTGGGAACACCGCACCGGCCAGGCAGCTATGCGTGTTTGCACAAAAGAAAGGAAATGAAAAGCTTGTAACTTGTAATAAAACTGTTGACAAAATTCAGCGGTGGGAGGGGTAATGCAAGGCCAATATGGCCTTGGGTAATGTGTGCTTCACCCCTAGAAACTTATCTACGAACTACTCCTAGTGGGGAAGTTAAAAGCAGCACTATTGCGTCATAAAACAAGATATTTCATTCAGGTACAGAACCCTCTTAACAGCTACCACATCAATTGTTGAATCACTTGCAGCTAACTCTAAACTATTGTTCATACAGTGCTGAGGAACAATGTTTGGAAATTGCTGAAGTAGCTTTTCTACGATGCCAGATTTTTTCCCTAACATGACACTAGCGCAACTAAATTCTCTTTTAGGTACTCATGATCAAACCCATATTTTTTCAAACAACCTAAAAGGGCCTCAAAAATAGAATCAGCAGCTTGATTAGGCAATTCAATCAGGTCTAAGAATAAGACATCTGGTGGAAGATCTTTGAATGTTTCACATTATAAATAAACAATCAAAATAGATTTATCTCTCAAGCTTGTAGATTCGTCAATCAAAATTTAAATTTGACCTGAAATGCTTTTAATTGTTGAATAATTTGTTTTTTCATCTCATCAATAATGTGGTTAATGATTTCAGTTGCACTAAATCTAGTGTGTAAGCCCACACCAATGTCTACACCATTCATTTTCTGAAGTTCCAAAAGTTCGGAATGGTTAGGAAAAAGCCTATCATTTTTCGCCGAGTAGTAAGCCGATCCAAAAATGTTTATGGTAGATTCGAGGTTGGACATGTTTGTTTTATCACAAATAGTTTCCTTATCCACTTAGCAGATATGATCTCAGCTGTCAAATGGCCTGCTGATTGTTTGTGTAGGAAATTTTTTTAAAGACGCATTGCATGTGATTGTAAATGCACACCATTCTTTAGAAATTGAAGTACGTTCCTGTTTGAAAGCACCAAGATGAGAAACTTAAATAGCCTACATAATGTACAGCCTAATGAACCATTTTTGCAATCTAACCAAGGGAAACCTTCTTGCGTTCCCACATATCCTTAGACCATATAGAAGGCCATTTTGATACATTTTCAACGTCAGGTGTTGCCGAAGATGAAGAACTTATAGCTGTTGTCAGTAAACCACTTTTATCATCTGAAGGCAGAGAGAGAGGAATAGAATTCGTCCCTGAGGCAGATGCATCTGAATCCTCGGATAAATGTTTGCCTTTATCTTTATTTTGTTGTTTAGTGAAGAAAGACAGAAGTGTTTTATTTATTTATCTTGGATGATTCCATAATCCAGTGACACTGAGTAATTGCGTTCACCTTTCAGTTCGTCTGATTATTTATTATTAAAAATGGCTACAGACAACAACGTAAAGCGTAACGCCTAACGGAACGCCAGATGCGCGACTGCGAACGAACTAGTGGGAGAAAGAGGGGCTGGTGGTCTACAATATCCTATGCACAGTACAAGCGAGGTTATCTTTGAAATCAGATTGCATTTCATATTATTATTTAAGATCAACATCAATCGAGTTTATAAATGTTTGTAAAGTATTGTTTTATTATTTACATCAATAATTTTATAACAAATTAATATTTATCAATAAATTGGCTATTTTGTGACTGCGGAAAACCAGTGTGTGAACACCATTCCCCCTCCACAACACCACTGTAACCATGACAACAAACCTGGACATTTCGAAAGTAGGTCAAATATAAATGTAACCTATTAAATCATAACCTTCAATTGTGACATACACAGTCCGTGTGACAGAGAATTAAAATGAAACAAGTAAATTCCCATAACGTCTAAAACAAAGAATGATGGTCTAGCAACTAAAGAGACGCAAGATTTAGTAATCAAAATTTAATGAATTGTATATAGCCTACATATATAAATTAATTAGAGACGCAAAACAAGTAAATTTTAATAACTTAAAGTAAAGATAAAAAATTAAAAACAAGCAGACAATAATATAAAATTAAAAGAGAATGAAAAATTAATGAACAGAGAAAAAACATTGGTAAACAAAAGTGCGTTATATACTTGTGTAAAAAATTTAAAAATGGACAAAAACAGCAGTGCGTATTAAAAGAACAGTCTAAAATAGTGTTAAGGTCACATAACATATTAAAAGAGAAATAATTGTGAAAAGAACTGTACCACATATAAAAATTATAACAATATAAGCGACTATGGTGATACAAAACATAAACTTGAACTGGATCACGGCAATGGTAAGCGGTGAACAACTCCAGGAGGCGTTGTACGTCTTGGTCTTGAGAAGCTTGTCTGGAAAAAATGGCTGTTGAACAAGTGTAGCTGGCTTGGTGTGAATTGTAAATTCAGTAAGAAATGTGGATTTTTGTTGAAGGAGGTGTTAAATTGTGAAGTAATGTAGACTTCTAACAGTGTACCATCATTGTACGCTTCGGCGTTGTAATTTATCGAGTAACTATCGAGTTTTTGGAACTTAACTGTTGGTGACCATGTGACTTCAATTTACGCAGCGCAGAATTTCTTGTGTTACGCAGGTAATCTTTAATTATCAAAGAAAGCCTAGGTATATATAGAACTTTTTGGACAATTTTAAACGTTGATGGCCATAATATTTAATAATTTTCAGTCTGCAATTTAATTTCAATTTCTTTAAACAGTTTTTATTCTAAATTTAATCTGCGTCTCATTTTTTTACTATTTTATTTCATTTCAAATTGTATGTTGTAGATTATAAGATTATGATTTGTAACTCATATGTTATTGATCAATTTTTTCTTGTATAAAGATTTATTGAGGATGAGTAAGTAAAGAACTTAGTTATTCGTCACAATGCTTTGAATTTCATTGATACCCACGATGTCCTCGTAGCGAGTACTTTTGCAGCAAGAAACACACCCCGGTAAATCAAATTGGTATAGTAGAATGTTTTTATAAATCAAGATAACGCATAGATTGAATTATCTGTGGAATATTAATGGATTTTCAAAAGTAAACAATTTTTTTTTTTTTGAGGTTAAGTGTTAATTTTTATTTTGAAAGTAAGGTAGTTTCTAATTTGAAAGTAAGGTAGTTTAAACAGAGTGTTTTTAATTGGAATTGAATAGTGAATTTGAGTATTAAGCACGGAATAATCCACATATAATCTTTTTATTAATTTGAACAATTTTTTTAATTTTATTGTAAATTTCTCGACTTCATTTTTTTAACAAGTGTACTAAGAATTTTTATTTTTATAACGCTTAACGTTATACAGTCCAGATCCAAATTCATATCAAAATATCACAACAATCGCTTCACAAACTCCAATCACATATAATATTATTTATTTATTCGAGTGATCTTTATTGTATTTCATACAGAATTCATTGGAAGATTCATAATCTTTATTGAATCATTCCAGTGGTAAATTAGATCCAAATTATGAACAAACGTATCATCGTGCTAGACGTAAACAAACTCCATTTTAGCTATATAACAAAACTCAAATGTACGTACGTGTATGTAATTCAGATATTAAAAACTTGTATAAAACAAGGTTAAATCCTAGAGTTTGTAATGTTTTATTCCATAATAAATAAGTTTTTTTTATTTTTTCGTGTTTTTTTTTTTTTATTTTAATTTCTTCAAAAAAAGTGTGGAAACACGTTCGGATTTCCCAGGATTTCGGATTTGAGAGGTTCTACTGTATATGAATATTTTTGTAAAAATCGTGATATAATTTTCCTAAACATTAAATTGACAAATAAATGGTTACAGGCCCAACTTGCAATAATTCATTAAAGCCTAATTGAATAAATTTGAGATAATATTCTATGTCTTGCAATTCTTTTGTGTTTTAGTAGATAATTTCACATTTAATTTAATTTTGTGTTCTTTATACAGATCATTTTAGTAACGTTATGTTTTGCAGGAATATGTTTTAGTATTTTAGTTATTAGAAATA
>JAGFPH010001361.1:250002-262008 GCA_018207615.1 Philaenus spumarius
GCACCTTTTGGGCGAGAAAGATTTTTTCGACTTTTTCAATTTCTTCATTTTCCCACTTTGAGCGCATTTAGTAAGAAAACGGTAAGAGATAGCAAAAAATTTTAAATACAAAAGTTGTAGAAAATTAAATGTCAAAGAAGATATTTTCCGTCAGATTCAAGATCCAATCACCCCTTTAGCCGCTATTAACCCAAGAAGGAGCTCCGGCAAACAATCCTTCAAATTTCCTATGTTAATCTTATGGAGATAATGAGTTTGAGTCAGCTGCCAAATAAAACAGCTGATTTTTTCGATCACCTATGTACAAACGAGCCAAAGATTAACGAGATTCTTTAGCGAATTTTCCAACTGCGAGCGAAGCGAATCAGCCATCTGAGGCCGAAGGCCGAGGCCGGGTTGGGACGCGAAGCGTCCAGGGGCAGAGCCCCTAGTTCGTTAATAAAAGGAGAAAGAATTGACGAAGTTGTTAGTAAGAGTTTCAACAGTAAGTGGCTGCAGCACAAAGTGCAGAGTGCTGGGCTATGGGATCGCCAACCCCTACGCCAGGGAATTAATTATTAAACATCAATTTCTTGACCTAATGTTTTACTTCTTGACTTTTTATTGACCTTTGACCTAATTTTATGACTTTTTATCGGCTTTCCGACTGAAACTATTTGAAAATTTACGATGACGTTATTTTCTCTACGGGAAGAAACCACTCCACCATGAACCAAATCAGCTGATCACCACACGCCCACTCGGGCCTCATCAGCATAAATACCAACAGATGTTTATCACGTCAAACTAAAATATCTTTATTTTGAAAGAATGTTAAATACCAAACGAGGCCCTCCGCGGTCGTCCGAGGGACCACTGAAAAACCGGTAGTTGTAGTGATTAGCCGTCGGAGCGCGCCGCGCTCGTGTTATTTGCATAGGTAAACGAGAACGGTCGCTAGGCAACCAGAATGTATTTCATTGTTGGAGCTATAGTGTGTTGGGTGAAAGATGGCCGTTTTGTCGGTCCAGTCAATATGTTTGTAATTGCTGTTTGTTTCGGGTTAATTGTACGTTTTCAAAGTACGTTTCTAACGTGTACGGTTTGCGAGTGGAGAAATTATACGGAACCAGAAGGGCTTTAAGGTCGCGTTAAAAAACAAAATGTGCCGTATAATCTTCTATATTCATCTTTTAATATACAACTCCAAGATAAAGACGTGATTCCGGTTGATGGAGTTTTGGGATAACGAACTCATCCGACCGACTTAGAAAACCAACGTGTGTACCAAATTTGGACCGAATCGGAGGTAAAATGCGACCGTTAGAGTGCAAACCATGGGCGCCCATCTATAAGCAGAGGGGAGCCACGGCCCCCCTAGCTCCCGGGGAAAGGAAAATATGTATATTATGAATTATAGTCAGGTATTTTTCTTTAAAAGAGACTAGAGGAGACCCATGCGTGCTCCGCACGCCAATTCCCAATGAAACCTTCTAAAAACAAATGTTATGTTTTATTTAGAATAAAGTTGTACGATTAATAATAACCTCAAAACTAAGATGATAAATAATGATAAATGTTCAAATTAAATTATTTCTTATATTTGATAACAGCAGTTACAATAATGGTTAAAAGAATCAGCAAGGCTTAGGTCTACACCTTAAAACCCTAACCTAAAAGCTAGAAATACAAAAATAGAAACCAGAAATTTTGAAATCAGCTGTTAATGGAAATATTATAACAAACAAACAGCTATATTATCTGTTATTTTATTCAATTGGTTGCTATAGTAATAAATGTAAATGCATGTTTTGGTTTATTATTCTAGATCTAACCTAAGAATTTTTTCTCCGACTATATTTACAAATATTGGAATAAAAAAAGGTTTTTATGAAAATTAATTATAGCCTATGTTACTCAAAGAAAGTGTAGCTTTTTACTAGTAAAACTATTTTTTCAATTGGTTACACCCTACATAAAAAAAAACTTTACCTCTTTATAATATTAGTATAAATGTATGAAAAGTTAATAGAACAGCCATACAACCTTCCAAAAATCACACTTATAAGGTTTCTCTTCTATGTGTGTGTCAACGTGTATCTTTCATAGGTTAATAAGTAGCAGATTTAATTTAAAAATATAATTTACATTAACTGTCATATTACGTTACAGAACAGCTGTTTTATGTTTTCAATTTATTTATTTAATACCAAATGTTTTAATGTAAACTGCAGAACAGCTGTTTAATGTAAACAAAATAGACGTTTTTAAATTCTCATGTATTACTTTATGGGGATTTTTCTTTTTTTGGGGACCTCAAGAACCCCTTAGTTTTTAACTTTAGAAAAAACATAGATTTTTCCCTTGTTCCTTGAATCGATACCTTTAATTTGCTACCTCTCCCATCATCCTCCGATTTACCAAATTCCCACAATTTTGAATCTAAAATTTCGCTTACAGAATTATATATAAGGATTAGCATTAAAATAAGTTATGTGCCGTTTGATTTTACATATATTTATTTTATTTTTTACAAGAGTCAAAGCATGAGCCGCTGGGTCACTACTTGGTGCGGCCTCTAGGAGTGGGTTAGGTCTTTGTGACTCAATGCTGTGAGGGTTAATATTTCACCCGAACAGCCAAATTGGCTTCCCAAATTTTAAAAGTTTTCTTGGGAAGGTCATAAATACCCCTGGACTCATTTTGCCGAAGGAGGGGAGGGTACTCCTTAAGCACCGTACCCCGGTCTAGCCCCCCCCCCTAGAAAATATCATATGGGCGCCCATGGTACGAACACAATATACACATATATATACTGTATACAGTATGTTTGATTACACCACAAAACGAGTTCTATAAACCATGATCGGTGTTCATTGAACATTCCCGACTTTGGTCTCACCATAAGAGTCACTGCAAAAGCCAGGGCCGCATTACGGGCGGAGAGGTTGGGGGGGGGACACGAACAAGGGGGCCCCAAATACTTACTAATCATCAAATTACTAATCATTTTAACATAAAAATTACTAAAAATCATTTCAACCAAAGTTTTAAAACATGACATGATTCATCTATATATTTTTTAAAAAATCTGCTTTTTATTCACTCATTTCCTAAAGATAATACTTTTTTGATAATTCTTTTTTTATTTAAAAGATAATGTCAAGTTCCAAGTCACTGTGAAGCTAAATATTTGATTTACATTTTTATTTTGTTTCCATTACGAGTTTTAACTAAATTAATAGGAAACAATTGGTTCTAAACAGCTGATAACCTAATTGAGTTTCAAATAATAAGTTATTAATTCACTTTACTCAACTGTCAACAGATGATTTAGGTTATGTTGTTGATGTGTTTTAGGTCTGATTTGTTGCTGTGTATGTTGGTGTGTAATTGAACTGTTTAGGCTTTTTATTTTTGTCGTCCCTGATGATAAATGAAAGTAATATTGTTAAGATACGTGGAGATGGCAATTGAATTGATAATTTGAATACTTTTAATAAATTAAAAAGGTGAAAAACAAGTTGAATTTTGTTACTTTACATACAAAAAAAAAAACTTTTTTCAAAAATGGCTCGAACGATTTTGATTAAAATTTTACAGTTTATACTTTAGGTCCCTAATAAACTGTAAAGTTTTAATCAAAATCGTTAGAGCCGTTTTTGAGAAAAGTTGATTTTCCGTTATTTTAAGGGTTTTTATGGGAAAATTACCCTTAAAAATAAAAAATTCACAAAAATGAAAAACTGCCTGGAGATACCGTGGATTAGTACCTCCATACCAAATTTCATCAAAATCGGACGACTGGTTTAGGCTCTAGGTCTCATAACAACAACACCACACACACACAGACACACCCACAGACATCACTCCGAAAACCACTTTTTTATGTTCAGGGGGACCCAAAACGGATATTTCCACCAAATACTCAAACTCGAAAATTTTGACGAATACAATACTTTCTCCATATACTATGGTATAGGGGGAGAAAGTAAAAAAATAGTTGTTTTGTTTACATTTATTTTTGATTGAATACTGTACAGCAATAACTGAATAATAATATAAAAACTTCAGGAAAATCTTTAAATTCAAAATTTGTTATCAAAATGAATTAAGGATTGAGAAAAATAAGCACTAACTTTAGTTTACAGAAAACATCAGAGCATTATTGGTGCTGTACTACCTATCATGACCTAAATTCTTATGTATAGTACTGTAGTAATTATTTGGAGAGTATCACATATATTATTTCTCAAGGCCATTTTTTTGTCGGTACGCTATAACTTCCTTAATACATCATCAAATTACATGAATGAGGCATCATTTTAAAGCTTTCCTTAACCGCTACACCGGAAAAATATACAAAATACAATTATACGAAAAAATACAAAAAAAAAAGGAATAAAGAATCCGAAAGTAACAGTGATGTAAGATCAAGTAAGTTGTAGGGATATTTTCCTGGCGTTGGCAACACTGATGATAACAATACCCAGCTGGAGAGCTGCCGTTACGCCACTACATTGCTATTTTTAATTAATTTTAAGCACATAGATTCTATTCTTTACTTCAACCCTCACCTATGCCCATGACGCAATAAATACCCACTATACGATACTAAATATACGGTGTGTACTTTAATTAAGTGGGATTTAAGCAAGTTAGAAGGCTATGTGAAGCTGGCAGCGCCCAATTACAAAATTAAAAAATAAATTATCAGTTTCGTTTGTTAATCGTTTTTTTACGTTTGTTTAGCTATTTTCATCGTTTGTTTAGCCTTAGTTCAAGAGTTATTAGAAAAAATAAATGGGCGCTGCTAGGTTCACACCAGCAGCACCCAATTAAAAAATCATTCCTAAAATAATTGGAATAGTTTGTTTATCGTTTGTTTACGTTTGTTTAGTAATTTTCATCGTTTGTTTAGGCTCAGTAATCAATGCGTAGCCAAAAATTGTGGGCGCTGCTAGGTTCACACCAGCAGCGCCCATAAACCATTTTTATCCAAAAATGAATGAAATCGTTTGTTTATCGTTTGTTTACGTTTGTTTAGCTATTTTCATCGTTTGTTTAGTCTTAGTTTAGCAAGAAATCGAAAAAAGTCTTGGGCGCTGCTAGCTTCACACCAGCAGCGCCCATAAACCATATTTATCCAAAAATGATTGAAATCGTTTGTTTATCATTTGTTTACGTTTGTTTATGTTTGTTTAGTCATTTTCATAAACAAACGATAAACAAACGATTTCATTCATTTTTGGATAAATATGGATTATGGGCGCTGCTGGTGTGAACCTAATAGCGCCCACAGTTTTTGGCTATGCATTGATTACTGAGCCTAAACAAACGATGAAAATGACTGAACAAACGATAAACAAACGATTCCAATTATTTTTGGAATGATTTTTTAATTGGGTGCTGCTGGTGTGAACCTAGCAACGCCCATTTAATTTGTCTAATAACTCTTGAACTAAGGCTAAACAAACAATGAAAATAGCTAAACAAACGTAAACAAACGATAAACAAACGAAACTGATAATTTATTTTTTAATTTTGTAATTGGGCGCTGCCAGCTTCACATAGCCAAGGTAGAATGCGAATGCTTCGCACGGGTCAGCTAGTATATTATTTTATTTGGGAAAATTTATATGCTTTCAGAAAAAAATTTATTAGAATTGAAATAGCACAGCAATACACGTTAGAATAAAACTAATGTAATGTTACTTTTTTATACTTTAAACTTCATAATGGGGATTGCTTAAACATGAGGTTCGTTACTGAAATGAAGAAATTTGTACCTTGAATTAAACACTGAGACAAGGATATTCATAATGCAATGTGGTAGTGAATAGGAGCCGATATAGTTAGGTCAGGTAGTAGCGCGGCAAGCCCGTGCTATCAACTAAACTGTGAACGGACATTAGTGAATATCTGATATTTAATGACCTGTGCAGGAACGGAACTAGCATAGGCTGTTAAGTTGCTTGAAACCTGATGTTTGGAAATGTCTTCATTGCGAGACAAATTTGAAGATGTCGAAAGAAAGGCAAAGGAGAAAAGTGGACAACAAAAGTTCTGTACAAGGATGAAATCACAAGAAAAGTAGTAAAAAAATGCGTTTTCAGACGAGAGCCCATTAGCAGAAACCAAATTAATTGGAAGCAAAAAATTCCGCGTCGAAAATTGCTATTACATAATCGGTAAATTAGCTTCTGAGTTACGATTAAGAAAGATAAATAAGCACATGGAACAGTATGATAGGTTTGGCTTTTTGACCGAGTTTGCAGAAAAGGGAAGACGATCTGCGAAAGGCATTCAGTGACTTTTTTTGTGAATACAATAGTGACATTGATTTAAACTTTTATGATGAATTCAAACAATCTGCTTTGTACATACAAGGAACGAAGAAGTGGGGTGACTGTGCACGAATGGATGCTTAACATTTGCTGAAACTGATTTACAAGAACAACTTAATTAAGGAGAGGATACCCTGTCTGCCATATTGAATCTTATTCCCATAAGAGCAATGCTACAGAATAAGTAATTTGTTTCCGTTAATTCGTGAAATAAATTAAAAGATTTGGTTTCATTTCGAAGTTCTGTCATATGCGCATGATGATTGCCGAGTACATTTTTAAAACCCGTTGTAGAGTTTTCATAAACGTATGATATGAATAGTATTAATTTTTACTCAGTTGCAAAAAAAGATATTGCAAAAAAACCTTAGCAATCAACACCCACAATCTATTTTACTTAAAGAAAAAAAATACAGCTTTCGTTTTTTTGACGAAAATAACACAAAACATTCTTAAAAGTGATACGGTTAGGTTAGGTTAACATTAAAATTGTAGCCAACTTCACCGTTTTGAATTTAGGGACCCGAGCCTTAAAGGAACTTTTTAACAATGTGTGTGTGGCTTTCAGAATTTAACTGTGAACTCTTTAGCCCTGTAATCAATTGAGTCCACGTTGTTGCGAAAAGTGCATTTCTAAGGATTTATACAAAATTATGCATCAGCAAAATGCAGAGAAAGCTTTTTAAATAACTAATGTGTATGTCCCATTTTGTATATTACATTTCGAAACTAAATAAAAAAGTTACTGGGTTTTGTAACTGTACTGGGTATTGTATATTTTACAAAGTTACTTTTTGTTAAGACTTTTTCTTTTTTAATGGGGCCCCATGTTTTCCCCAGCTCCAGGGCCCTTAGTGGTCTTAATCCGGGCCTGCCAATAGCCCATCTTTCCTATGGAAATTCGCTAAAAATTATTAAAATTATGTGTAAAATTCATAAACGGAAAGGGTTTCTATAAGAAATTTTTAAATTAGCCCCCGTGTTGAAAAAATGGCAGTAATTTTTCAAAATATCATAAATTTGTTTTTATTGCTCGCATTGAAGCGAAGTCCCACATTTTAACTTTGTCGCAAAATCAACAGTTTCGAAGATTTCATGCAGCAATGGCGACACACTCTCTCTTGTAACTTATCAATATTCCTCGACGTTACTTTAAGATGGACCTTCGATGCATGTTAAACTCGACTCTTGTACGATTACCAAGTATACTGTGACGCGTGTTCGCGCATGCGCCAAGATTACGGCTCACGTGATTACTGTAGATGCATTGTTGGGAATATCCAAGGTCGCAGGAAGTGGACGCACGACAGTGGCCGGAGGGTTTGTAGATTCTGTCTGTCATCAACTTGAAACAATATACGTACGTACGTACGTACGTGAGTAACAATATAATATAACAGCTGATTTCACCCATCATCTGTAGTCTAATACTTACAAAACCTAGCGTAGATTATACTTTGGGTTTATGTTTACAACTTCTATCGATGATATAATGTCTTGTGAGGTTGATTTTTTTTTAATAGGAGTTATAATACAAAATAGAACTAATGTACGCTACAATACGTTATAAGATTTCCTTTGAGGTTATAAAATGAATATAAATAGAACCTTTTATCATCAATTATTCATTTATACAAATTTAAAGAGAAATACCCATTCGTTTAACTTCGGAAATATCCGTATACAATATAGACATATTCGATTATTACTTTCTACATTATAATATTAATAACTTCTAAATCATTTGTTATACTATCCCCATATATTATTTCTCAGAGGTGTTTTTGTCGCTAAGCGATATCTCCCTTAATTCTTCAATAAAATTAATTATAGAAGCATAATTTTATAGCTTATGTTCCCCGCTATTGACGAAAAATCGACAAAAAGCTTAAAAATCATGTTTTCGTTACAAAAATTGATTAAAAAAACTTTTACATTATACTTCATGCACTTCCTAACGAAAAGCCCCATCTATTAACAATCTGTTTAACTAGCATGACAGCTGTTAGTTTGATTGTTTACATTCTATTTGCAAGTGTAATCTATCACGCAAATCAATCAAATTAAAGCATCGTAAGCGTTATACATTTTACTTTCTCACTATACTATAGTATAGAGAAAGTATAGTGATCGCAAAAAAAATCGATGTTGAGATTTTTGTGGAAATATCCGTTTTGGGACCCCCTCAGTCCATAAAGTGGTTTTTACAAAATGTCTGTCTGTATGTATGACTGTATGTCTGTATGTATACAAAGCTAGAGAGAAAACTATTTAATCGGTTTCAACCAAATTTGCACCAGACATGTCAAGTAGGCCTGTATAGATGCACGAAAAAGGGTTTTGAACATTTTTGAAAAACAACCCTCTTTTTGGCCAAAAAAACCCCAAAAATCAGTTATTATTTTTTTATAAAAAAACGGCACTAACGATTTTGATAAAATTTGGCTTATTTGTAGCCTTTTATGTGCCCTACCATATGCAACATACAGCATCTTTCTAAAAATTCTCGTTTAGCTAATAATAATAATAACTGATTTTGGGGGTTTTTTGGCCATAAAGGGGGTTGTTTTTCAAAATGTTTCAAAACCTTTTTTCGTGCATCTATAAAGACCTAATTGACGTGTTTGGTGCAAATTTGTTCGATATCGATCGAATAGTTTTCTCTCTAGATAATAATAATAATAATAATATTTATTAGTTAATCTCCAACTTTAATAAAAAATCACCTCTCCTACCTACCCCACCCTACATGTCACAGTGAATCTGTTTAATAATTTAATAAATATGTTTGTGAGAAAGTATGTGCCAGTTCCTGGTACCGTTTATTTATAAAATGTTACAAACAAACGTAAATAGATAAACGTAATTAACTGAATTAAATCAAAGTATTAAATCAGGTAAGTGTAGGCCTACTCCTAACTTCCGAAATATTTGCATGGGTCAGCAGCTAGTCTATATGAAATAAAAAGAAAAAAAAATATTTGTATCTTTATTTTGATGTATAATAAATGTATATAAATACAAAATAGGCCTACAGTTTTATAAAATTACTAGCTGACCCGTACGGCGATGCCCGTAGTGGTTGGTATTTTCAGTCTTTTTAACGTAAATGTATTATTTTTAAGTGTTCGGTCAGTGAGTGGTATTTGGCTTATATAGATCTTAAATAATAAAAGAACTATTGTCATAATAATAAAAGATCTGAAATTATGATTTTAGTAACTTTGATCCCCCCCAAAGCCCTCCTAAAATTTCGGAATTTTTCATACCCTTTCTTAGTGAGCACCTATGGCCCTAGAGGAAGCTACATACCAAATATCATTCCAATCCGTTCGGTAGTTTAGAAGAAATCGTGATGAGTTAGTCAGTGAGTGAGTGGTATTTCGCTTTTATATATATAGATATCTTAAAAATCCTTATAATTGTATACATTTACAGAGTTAAAAATCCTCGTCAGCATAGTTAGGCAGGCCTACATAAAGTTTGTTGTTTTTAAATAGTATTATTTTTAAGTGGTTTATTTCTCAATGATTTGAATAAAAACCCTAGGTTAGGGATCGAATGATTAACTGAGGGTAGTATTAAAACCCTCTGAGGATGATGACCATGTCATCGAAATGTACATAAGGGTAACGTATTCAACATAACTTACAATTTAGTTGTTTAGTTATTTTTTTGTTCCTTGTTTTGTGGTTCGGGGTTTTTATTCGAATCATTGTGATTTTGTCTCCGCAGTGCTCTTTTATTTGTTTAACGATGTATTTCTGATGTGTATCTAATTATCTCCCTGTGATTTTCCACTAGAACTTGATTAGGACAGAGGCGCTTGTGTCGAAGTAGTGCGGAGGGAGTAGTGAAGACCTGGAACCTGACGCAAGCGCAGTAGGACCAGAGTTTTGATTATGACAGAGGCGTTTGTGTCGAAGAAGTGCGGCGGGAGTAGGGAAGACCTGGAACCTGACGCAAGCGCAGTAGGACCAGAGTTTTGATTAGGACAGAGGCTCTTGTGTCGAAATAGTGCGGAGGGAGTAGGTAAGACCTGGAACCTGACGCAAGCGCAGTAGGGCCAGAGTTTTGATTATGACAGAGGCGTTTGTGTCGAAGAAGTGCGGCGGGAGTAGGGAAGACCTGGAACCTGACGCAAGCGCAGTAGGACCAGAGTTTTGATTAGGACAGAGGCTCTTGTGTCGAAGTAGTGCGGAGGGAGTAGGTAAGACCTGGAACCTGACGCAAGCGCAGTAGGGCCAGAGTTTTGATTAGGACAGAGGCTCTTGTGTCGAAGTAGTGCGGAGGGGGTAGGTAAGACCTGGAACCTGACGCATGCCCAGTAGGGCCAGAGTTTTGATTAGGACAGAGGCGCTTGTGTCGAAGTAGTGCGGAGGGAGTAGGGAAGACCTGGAACCTGACGCAAGCGCAGTAGGACAGAGTCACTTGGATCGAGGTAGAGTGTGTCCCGGCCTTCACCCTCAGATCAGAAATAATTGCCCCTAGGTAAAATAGCCCGAGGATTTAAACAGGGTACTTTTATAGTATTTTACGTGTTAATAATTTAAATATGTTTGTGAGAAAGTATGTGCCAGTTTCTGGTACCGTTTATTTGTAGATAAAATACCTAAAGAATTTCATTCTAGTACGAAAAATCAGAATGATTGAATTTGTCATGCTCTTAATAAAAAACGTGAAAATCTTCTTTTTAACGGCAATTTTGAAATGTTTGCAGAACACGCGCTTTGTCAAAGAGTAGTTAAAGATATTTTTTATTAAAAAGGTAAAAGGCGATGCTGAAAAGCCTCTATAATTAATTTAAATGGGTCTTTTAAACTGACCCAGTCAACTTGTCGATCAACCGAAGTTCCTCGTCTTTGTCGAGTTGATCAAATTACACTTTGAATTTAAATTCAGAACAGAACTTTTCGCGTCGATAATTAGACAACAATCTGTTTAACACGTGTGCCAACATTCCGGCTAATAAAATCCCAGCACTCTCTTAACACTATTACAAACGTCAGAATGCTTTCTCGAATGTAAATGACAAAATGGCAGCCGAAATGCAAGCACCGCCAACGCCTCTGTCTGTCTGTCCTTCTAATGTATTCCACAGATGGACCGGACTCATCTATCCTTGGTATTATTACACCGGTTCGGTTGAGGAGGAAACCTTGTGTCCAACCTGATACTACTGGTTGTTAAAACAAAATTAACCGATCATAAATTTGCCCAGTAGGTTGCTATGGTAATAAATGTAAATGATTTAAAAAATGTGTGTTGGTTCTTTATAGACCTAATCTAAAATTGTGTTAAGTATTTTTACCAATTTACAATATGTAACAACAGATGTTTTAATTATAATACTGAGAGCCTTTTTCGTCTCGATAGGTACGACAGCATGATGAGCTCCTTTTGAGACCTCCCTCAACCCCCGACAGGTATGGGAGCATGGTGAGCTCCATTTGAGTCCTCCCACAACCTCCGATGGGTACGGGAGCGTTGTGAGTTCCTTCTGAGACCTTCCTCAACCCCCGACAGGTATGGGAGCATGGTGAGCTCCATTTGAGTCCTCTCACAACCTCCGATATGTACGGGAGCGTTGTGAGTTCCTTCTGAGACCTCCCTCAACTCCCAACAGGTACGGAAAAGTTGTGAGTTCCATCTGAGTCCTCCCTCAACCTCCGAAAGATAT
>JAGFPH010001361.1:279803-293185 GCA_018207615.1 Philaenus spumarius
TTTCCATTTGTCCAAAGTCAGTGCAATACAGTCGCGAAAGCATAGTTTATATGATTTCCTTATACACTATAACACACTTTAATATACTTTGACGCATTATATTATCATAAGTTGGTGCATTTTACGTCGCGAATTCCAAGATAATATGATTTCCATAGACACTATAACACATTGCTCTATAATATTTCACACGTAATTATTACCGTACGTTAGAAGTCGGTGCATATTACGTCATAAAAAACAAGATGGCATCGAAGTCTGCCGCCACTGTCCTAATCAATTAACTGAAACTCGTCTTTATTTGGTAATTCAAGTACTGTCGTAAAACAGTTACAACTCTGTGCCGCCTACACACTCTTGCTACAACGCGTAACGATACACGCGGTGTAGGGATATTTTGGAGCTCAAGACCTTTGGTCAAATTTACGAACAGCGACGGGGCCCAGCTTGATGACCTGACCAACACACTTGTCCGGTTTTGATTCTCGTAAAAAAAACGCGGCCTCCCGTTAAATCCGGAGAAATGAGAAACCAGTGCCGGGAAGACCGAGTCACCTTGTTCTCGTTGATCGTCAGCGAATATTGTCAAAACATGACGGCAGGCATATAACGTTTATATTTGCACTTGTAAATAATATGGTGACTTTCCTTAGGTTCGAGTTTAATACAGGGTGTCCAGCTTCGACTGTCCGAAACTTTACGGGGTTGTTTGTCAGCTAAAATCAAGCAAATAATACAGTATAACAGGTATCCTACCTCGATCTGTTTTCTGTCTGTCCGTCTGTATGTGGTTTTTACAAATACCTTAATATCTCGGAAACCGTTTAAGATATAATCATGAAACTGGGTATAAATATTCATCTATATAGGGTACATTTTCTTTAAAAAAATTGTTTTCCTGCGACAATCCGTTTCAAAATGGTGGCAGTTGAACATTTTCAATGATAAATATCTAGAGAACCATACATTTTACACAAAAAATGTATAGATACAAATTTTTTAGACTATTTTAAGACGAATCCAACGATATATGGTTTTTAATAATTCAGTCATAAATAACGGAGAAAACTTAAGCGGTCAAATGTAGGCTGAAGGTGGTCATATTAATGAAATTGCAGTAAAAAGCTCTACATTCGACCACTAAATTTGAGTTATCTCCATTATTTGACTCGTTTATTAAAACCCATACAGAATGTCCAGTAATTACGGGATCAAACTTCGGGAAATGGTTCTATGGATCAAAACAAGAAAAAAAGTTCATATAAACATAGGCCAGAAAACGCTTCGTTTTCCAAATATCTGCCATTTTGTTTTATATACAAAATAAATCTATCTAAAGAATGGTTTGACTGATTGAGTTCAAACTTGGCACGATGTTTAACCTAACAATAATCTATCTCAAGAAAAATAAACGATTAAATCCAATCATGAATTTCAAAATGGCGGCTGTTTGAAAATTTCAAATCTAAATTACTCAAAAACCGTACATTTTATCAAAAAATGTCGAGACACTTTTTTTGTAGCCCTTTTGATTCCCTATCGAATGGTGTAACTGTCAAAACAATCGGATGAATGATAATAGTTCAGTTATGTGTAATAATTGATTTGTCCAACCCGGCATCCTACAACAACTAAGTAAATACTACAATATGGTATGTACATTTGCTGTCATTATCTCTAACTCAGCTATTATCCTTCATTCGATTGTTTTGACAGTTACACCATCCTATAAGGAATCAAAAGGGCTACAAAAAAAGTCTGGACATTTTTTGATAGAATGTACGGTTTTTGAGTAATTCAAACAGCTGCCATTTTGAAATGCATGATTAGATTTAATCGTTTATTTTTCTTGAGACATATCATTGTAAGGGTAAACTTCATGCCAAGTTTGACATCAATCAGTTAAACCCTTCTCGAGATATGATTTATTTTGTACAAAAAACAAAATGGTGGATATCTGGAAAACGAAGCGTTTTCGGGCTTATGTTTATGTGTACTTTTTTTCTTATTTTGACCCATAGAACCATTTCCCTAAGTTTGATCCCGTAATTACTGGACATCCTGTATATCGTCGAATTCGCCTTAAAATAGTCTAAAGATTTGTTGTCTTTACATTTTTGTGTAAATGTATACTTTAGTTTTCTAGATATTTAAGATTGAAAATTTTCAAATGCCGCCATTTTTACACATATTGTTGGGTTTTTTTTACACAATAATTCATATCTAGAAAAAGGTTTGACGATGAACTCGGAATAAAGTTTAACCTAACAATGATCTGTTATATGAAAAATAAGCAATTATATATCCAATCACGCGTGAAAATGGCGTCTGTCTGAAAATGTCAAACCTAAATTACCCGAAAACCGCACATTTTATCAAAACATATCAAGACACCTTTTATGTAGCGATTTTAATTCCCTATCGGTCGTTGTAACTGTCAAAACGGTCGGAGGAAGGATAGTAGTTAAGTTATGTGTAATAATTGGTTTGTTCAACCCGGCATCCTATACCGAAACAGCAAACAACAATATTGTATGTACATTTGCAAAATTTCCGAATAATTATCCGAAATTGTATTATTATTTTAAGGTTAGCCTATACAAACCAACCTTAGTCTCTTGAACCAAGTTAGCAAATTTAAACATTTAAAAAATGAGAAAGCACTATATCCATTTTAAAGCTATCACCAAGTACAGTAATTGAACACAACTTACACAATGATGACGTGTAATGTCCATTTCATCGGTAGCGTGACGCGCATAAACCCATACAGCTATTGACTTTAAACCTTTGAATTTACCAGTGCCTATTTTATTTCGTCGGTTTCATCTTCCATTACGATCAGCTGTTAGTACGTGTGTGAATCAACGATAAAATAAAATAAAAATTTTGCGTCTCGCGTATTGTGAGTTCGTATATTTTGCCTCACCCCATTAGCTGCAGCCCCCTTATTTGGGTTATTATATTTTTGTTTTGTTTAATCGTCTAAGTGGCAGATCGCTCATTGAGTGGTCCCAGACACAACTTGTATCGAATATTTCACCCACTAAATATTATCCAATCTAAATAAAACAAAAACCATCGGAAAGGAAACGTTTTACACTTTAATTTTTGTATTTACAAATTTCTTCTAAAACGTATATTTACATTGTAATCTTCGTTTTAATATTGCAGTTGTCTAAACCAACTGATGCCGCGCGAGAAAGCACAAGCAAATGACTCAAACTCGTCACGTTTCAAAAGCACATAACCGTTAGACAGACTTGTTTTGAGAAGAAGGTAAGGACACCGTTGCATTCGTCAAGATTTGAACTTTGTACCACGATCTTCCAATCATTCGTCACTCTTATAGGTTCTAAGATACGAAGTTTTCCGTAAACCCTTGCACTAGGGCAGTTGAAAACCCATGAGAAAGCACATTTTGCAATTGCATCCATCACAAATCGATATAATGATTTTTAAATCGATTTGAAGTGCAAGTTCTATATTTTCATTTGATATAGGGAAAACCTGGTTTAGTGTTCCGATGCTTGAAATATGTACATTTTCAACGCTCTTGACGCGTTAGCCGTTACCTTTTCCCGTTTGGCTGGAACTGTATATATCATACTTTTGTGAGAGTTTTGTTCAGTTGTTCTAATTTAGTGAGACAAAGTGAAATAAGTTTATACAATAAGGCAATTTAAAATTTTCAGGTTGGCCTATACAGTTCAATTCTATGGTTCGTTCTCTACAATTTGTTATAATAAAATTCAATTTTTGGGTAAAGCATATACCGGGGTCTTAAGAGTCCCACCCCCTATTATTTTTTTTATTAATTGAAATAGACAGATTTGCTTTGGGGATTGTTAACATGACCAAAAATGGAGTTTTTTTGTGTATCGTAAATTTTAACCGCTCCCCCAAAAATGGAGTATTTTGGGGGTAAGTAAAAAATTTTCAAATTTTTTTATGAGAACCCCTTTTGAGTGACACCTCATTTTAAAGGTCTTGATAAAAGAAGAAGATTGGCGCAAACCGGAGGTCTGTCTGTTGACTCTATCCAACATATAATGGCCAATCAAAGTTATAATTTTCCCAAAAAACTCCTATTTAAAGTTTCATTAATGACTAGCTGACCCGTACGGCGTTGCCCGTGGTTGTTGGTATTGTCAGTCTTTTTGACGTAATTGTAATTCTTTTTAAGTGTTCGTTGCGTATCCTACTGTGGTCATGAAAAAAAGTCTACGCTATTTAGGAAAGCACTGAAAATTGTATTCCTGTAAACTACTATCTAACATGAAAAAGCTTTACATATATCGTTTTAATTTATAGTTTTTACTAAGTTTGACTTTCGCTTAATTTCATTGACAATGTTGCGAGCACCTTCGGCCTTAGAGGAAGCTACGTACCAAATTTCATTCCAATTCGTTCTTATAGGGATTTTTAGTAACTTTGACCCCCCCCCCTCCCCAAACCACCCTAAAGTTTCGAATTTCTTTTAACCCTTTCTTAGCGAGGGTTTAAATTAGCTGGGGGTCGTAGAAAAGATATTTGAATCACTTTGTAACATCCGCGTTAATTTAGGATGTAACAAACTGGTTCAAATAGAGTTTGTAATTTTAAATGTATAGGCCTAATTAGTATATGATATATATTGTTTAGTATTTAAATATACAATATACAGTATATATCAAAATAAAGCTACGAATGTGATATTTTAATGGCATTTAGTTTAATTCAGATGGTTTGTTCAGTTTTCAATAAAATATGTTTAAACTCGTGTATGTTTATGGTTATACATGGTGTCAAATAATTTGTTTGTTATTATTATTATTGATAGCGAAAATATGTTTTGAAAAGTATTAAAAAATTCATAGTTATGATATATTTTATATAAACAATATTTTAAACAGCATATCTCTAAGTAGGCCTATATAGATATTTAATAACCAATGTTTGAGTTGAATTATAATTCTGTAAGCATTTTTATTTGTGTTTGTTTATAGTTTTTCAATCTAACCTTAAAAAGCTGTTGGTTTTGAAGAGAATTAAAGTGATTATAAATTTGCTAAGTAATGTTGCTATGGTAATACATCTAAACAAACATAAGCTTTTTATACTAACAGCTGTTTTTGTGAGCTATGGTTTTGAGTTCATACAATAAATGCTGTTCAGTTTCTTCCAAATTTGAAACTTTTTCGGGAAACTTTTCAAACTTTTCTTTACGTATAAAGCTTCTATGAACTACTGCAAACATTTTAAGACCAAAAATAGCCAAATCGGTCCAGCCGTTCTCGAGTTTTAGCGAGACTAACGAACAGCAATTCATTTATATATATATATATATATGTGTGTGAGTAAAACCTTTAGCACTCATCTTATTTTCACTCAGATTAAGTGCTCGAAATGAGAACCATTGACTTCTTGACAAAAATACAGCCTGGACTCAGAGTGTTGCCCAACATTTCCCAACATTTCTGGTGTGATAAGGTGACAAGCGTGTTCGATCCTTACAATGTTTTATAACTTAAGATTGAGCGACCTACTGGATGAAACCCTTGTCAAAAATAACAGATGTATCATCTTTAACATTTTGAAGTTATTTAAATGGCAACAGTATTGTAAAATGGAAACTCATGGACTAGTAAGTAGGCCTACGGACGCAGTGACACCCGGTCCAAACCACTAAAAACAAACCCGAACACAATACCCAACGACCTTACACAGCGGAGATATCATTTTACCTCCGCCATTAATTATATTTTTAATTTACAAAACCACACACGCTGCGCCCGACCGGTTTTCGGTTCCGAGGGCAGGAATAAATTTCAATGTGTTTACGTTTACATTTGACTGGAGGTCACCGACCAACGGCAACTGTTAAACATATCTTCGTCGAGGTTGGCAGGACTGGTGCGTTATGACATCCAGGATAACATCTCGGAGCTGGATTTAGGACCGATTTAACTAAACCTGTTTCCTCTGTTGGTTTGTAGGCCTATTGTTAAAGCCAAGTTGAACGTTTTCAGTTTTCGATTAACGACACATTTAAAATAATCAATTTAATTTACACTGAAAGGGGCCCTTGCGTGCTTCGCACGCCAACCAAGTGCTCGCTTTGCTCTCACAATAGTAAGCAAATATTTCAACAAATTAATACTTTATACTTTATTTCGAGCAAAACTTGATATTTACAAAACTGCAAATAAACACTTATAAAAGCGAGTGTACGTCCGTACGTACATGAGTAACACATTATATAACAGCTGATTTTACCCATCATCTGTAATTCTTTGGGGTTTATACTTTGGATTATACTTTGGGGTTATGTTTCCAATCAGTTATAATTTTATTGCTTATGAAGTTTATTTTTTTTAAATATGAGTTATAGAACTAATCTATGTTATAATACGTCACAATATTTGCTTTGAGGTTATAAACAGTATATAAATACTAACTTTTATCACCAAAATATTCGTTTATACAATTTTAAAGAAGAAATACCTATTCGGAAACATTTGTACATATTCTTATCTATATGATATAAACGCGAAATACCACTCACTCACTCATAACGATTTCTCAAAAACTACCGAACGGATTGAAATGAAATTTGGTATGTAGCTTCCTCTAGGGCCATAAGTGTTCACTAAAAAAGGGTTATAACAAATTGGAAATTTTAGGGGGTTTGGGGGTAAAAATTACTAAATCACGATTTCTCCAAAATTAGATTGGAATGAAATTTGGTATGTAGCTTCCTCTAGGGCCACAGGCACTCGCTAAGAAAGGGTTTAAAAAAATTCGAAATTTTAGGGGGATTTGGGGGGGGTCAAAGTTATTAAATCACGATTTCTTCAAAACTACCAAACGGATTGGAATGAAATTTGGTAATAAGCTTCCTCTAGGGCCATAGGTGCTCACTAAGAAAGGGTATGAAAAATTTCGAAATTTTGGGAGGGGTTTGGGGGGATTAAAGTTACTAAAATCATTATTTCAGATCTTTTATTATTATGACAATAGTGCTTTTATTATTTAAGATCTATAATAAATATAATAAGATTAATAATATATATAAAAGCCAAATACCACTCACTGACTGAACACTTAAAAAGAATACAATTACGTTAAAAAGACTGAAAATAACAACCACCACGGGCAACGCCGTACGGGTCAGCTAGTAACATATAAACATATTCGATTACTAATTTCTTCACTGTAATATTAATAACTTCTAAATCATTTGATCTATCATCATATGAAATAAAATGCAATTAAAATATAATATTTTTATTTTTATTTAAATATACAATAACACACATAAACACAAAATTTTAACAAATATTCCTACAGTTTTGTAATTTTTACTAATATTATAAAGAGGTAAAGTTTTTTTTTTTTTTTTTTTTTTTTATGTAGGGGGTAATCTCTGGAACTACTGAACCGATTGAACAAATAGTTAATAGTTTTACTAATAAAAAGCTACACCATCCCCGAGTAACACAGGCTATAATTCATTTGGATAAATACCTTTTTTTTTATTTCAATATTTGTAAATTTAGTTGAAATGGTTTTTGAAAATGTATTCAGCAATCAATATCCGCAAATGAAAGTACTTAAATTTGTTCCACGAATTAACGGAAAAAAATTATATATTCTGTAGCATTGCTCTTATGGGTATCAGATTCAATATGGCGGACAGGTTATACATATACAATTTTTAATGACACCCCAAAACGTGTTCTGTGATCATCGGTGATCATTGACCACTCCCGATGTTAGGTCTGGCAGTATGGGTCACTGCAATACCTCATCTTTCCTATGGAAATTCGCTAATGAATAAATTAGATAAATGGTTTTAAATCTAACATAGCTTCTAAGGGATATAAATACAAAATGGCCGCCTCTACAACAGACGTCAGTGCTTTGTGTATAGGGTGCGTTTCTATTGTAATTGCATGTACTGCGATGCAGGCCTAATTAACCAATAACAGATGGATACATTCAATCAACTATTAACCATAACATTTACCACAGAGTCGTGGTGCATCTTCCACAGCGGTCAGGGTTTGCAAACTTCACCTATCACGAAACTGTAATTCCTTGATCTAATGAGATGTCTGTCTGTCCGTCCACGAATCACGGAAATGTTAAATCCACTTCATTCCACTTCGCGTCATTTGGTGTCAAGGTAAAGTAACCAAGTTCTGTAGCAATATCATAGGATGGGTGAATAGTACAAAAAGAAATGAAAGGATGGTGCTTTCCTTACAAAATCTAACTATATATATATATAAAAGCGGCTTTGTCCTGACTGGCATAGAATCAGGGTAGAGCAAAAACACTTAAGATAAAAATACGAAAATGTAAAGGTATATTCTTTAGACGCACACTAAGAAAGGATTTCGCCAAGAACTTTTTGACCCGTCTCACAATTTATATATGAGGAATGTAAGGAGGAACTACTGCTGGGAAGCAATAGCAATACAAATGAATTCCACAGCTAAGAAATAGTATATTTCATCACTAGGACCGAAAGTGATACGAGCTTTCGATACGAGCTCAAGTTTAACTCAGGAAAATGAGCGAGGATCGTAAAGCCACTTTTGGCCCGTGTGTGAACGATACTTTTCATCACACTATGATTAATATTATTAATAATAAATTTAATATATGTCTTTTTTCAAAATAACCTACCGTTTCTCGGTAACATTCCTGAAGTACAATGACAACATAGTTTGCGTTTACAGCACTAACTAAATTATTGAGATCAGCTGATTTTAATATCAACAGCGATACAAATAAATACCTTCCTTAATTCTAAGAATTTGTAGGCCTAG
This sequence comes from Philaenus spumarius, assembly GCA_018207615.1. Taxonomy (NCBI): domain Eukaryota; kingdom Metazoa; phylum Arthropoda; class Insecta; order Hemiptera; family Aphrophoridae; genus Philaenus; species Philaenus spumarius. The sequence goes on from JAGFPH010001361.1 coordinate 288,623, forward strand.
GCATTGATTTATAAGGAAAAGTTTATCTTGTCTTCGCTGTTTTATTCTGTCCTTATTTTATCGCTTTCAACCGAGAATAACCGCAAACATGAAGGTAAATTCCCAAGTAGATTAAAATCTGCTAAGGCCCTTCCTTTATTTAAAAATGTTGAAAGAAATGATATTAATAATTACAGACCCATTTCGATGCTCCCGGCATTTAGTAAAGTTTTTGAAAAACTGTTTCTAAAGCAGCTTCTTAAATATTTAGATAAATTTTATATTCTTTGTTGTAGCCAATATGGCTTTCAAAAAGGAAAGTCCACAATCGATGCAGTAGTCAAGTTAATGGAGTTCTTAATGGAAGGTCTTGATAAGAAAAGGGAAGTCATGAGCATTTTCCTGGACCTTTCTAAAGCGTTTGATTGGGTTGATTTTAATTTGTTACTTAAGAAATGCGAAAATATTGGTATTAGAGGGATTTCATTACTATGGATAAACTCATATCTCTCCAATAGAACACAGCGTGTTAATGTTGCAGGAAGGCTGTCTAAAGAGATTGAGCTGAGACAAGGAGTCCCGCAAGGATCAGTTCTCGGCCCGGTGTTTTTTTTACTCTATATTAATGATTTGTCATCATCAGTACATGCGGATAGGGTAATTCAATTTGCTGATGATACAACACTAAGTTTTCAAGCAGATTCTGTTCAACAATTGGAGCAGAAGGCTTTTATACAAGTCAATGCCACTGGACAGTATTTTGCTGAAAACTATTAAACAATCAATCCATGTAAAACTAAGTACATAAACTTCAGTAGAAAGCATAGCTCAAATCAGACACCAAGTGTCATGCTAGGTGATAGTATACTTGAAGAAGTGCAATCAATAAAATTGTTGATGACAAGTAGAACTGGAATGACCACATTAGCAATATCAGTGCAAAATTAGCTCAGGTATATTTGTACTGAGACGTTTGAAGCCATACTGTAGTAGATCCTTATTTTGTTTGTGACGAGAACTTGTACGAAAGTGGTGGGAAAGTGTCCTGTGTGAGTGCAAAAGTAATAGCTTCACTGATAAATGCCATTTTACAAATAAATTACGGAAAAAGCTCCAACCTTGTAGGTTTGACATCCCTCAAAGTTCATTCCACATGCAGAAAACATACGTGAGCCGATATTGAAATTGAAGGATTAAAATTATACCATTCGTAACGAGGCTACTGTGCCATAAAAATGTGCACAAAACGTAAATTGTGTGAGTATGTTGCCGTTAAGGCAGGTAAAATAAATTAAACATACACACAACAAAGTTAGGTTAGGCCTAGAGTGATAATCCAACATTTTATTTTTATTGAATATATATATATATATAGTAGAACAAACCATTGAGGCCTTCCGGCAAACAAAATACGTTAGCGTCGACATTGCGATATAATAATAATAACAATAAAATATACCGCATATAATACTAATAAAATATACCGGATATAATAATAATAAAATATAAAGGCGAAAAACGCAATAATTCGACTTCCTACGGACGTATGACGTTATATAAACTAACTCAACTAAAGCGAGAAACAAAACATTTTCCCGTCGACAGCGACATAATAGTAATAATAAAATAAAATAATATACTGAGGTGAAATACACAATAACTTGACTTTCTACGAACGAGATAAGAACTGGAAAAAGCTCACGAGGGTAGACCGCGCGGGGAACAAATAATAAAGTATTCCAATGCGCGAAGAAACGTTTTTTTCCGAAAATTACCGATTTTCGAGAGCGTATATCTCATTAACGGTTACAGATATCAAAAATACTATGGGTATATAAAATGTAGAAAATTTTGTCAGCTTTAATTTTGTATACGTATATATTTTTTGTATAACCATCCCCTACTGAGATATAGGCAAAAAATTTAAAAAATGGTACCTTTAACCCCCTCAACACCTCTCCCGCCACCCCTAGGGTCAAGGACTTTTAGTATGTTATACTACTAGGTACCCCAAACAATGTACCATAGTTCGTCTTTCCGCTTATTGACTTTCCTTCTAGACCCCCCTTTTGGGCATTCGTTGACTAGGCTAAAACGCTATATTCAATACTCAAAGCTGATACTGAACAGTGTGATGAAAAACATATTTAAATTGTAGCACTGTCAATATAAGTTGTGCATATGCATTACTATTATAACTTCTACAATATCTATGATAACTCTACTATTACGGCTTCCAGGCTCACTTATAAAGTCATGATAATATTGATAGTAATCATAATTTTATAACACTAGTTGTAGGACACGGAAATATGTTGACAGTTGACTACAACTGAAACTAACTTTGTGTTTCAGTTAAATAGAGCAACAAAATACTTACAAAATGACATCAAATTTATAGTAACACTAGGGGAATCCCCTGCGTGCTCCGAGCGCCAACCCCGTTGGAACCTTCTATACACATAATCGTGTTATGTTTTCTTTATAATAAAGTTGTAGGATTTATAATAACCACAAAGCTAAGATGGTAAATAATGATAAATGTTCAAATCAAATTATTTCTTATAACAGCAGTTACAATAAAGGTTAAAAGAACCAGCAAGGCTCAGGTCTACATTTACAAATAATTGCTTCAAAGTTTGAAATCAGGTGTTGATGGAAATATTGGAGCAAACAGCTGTTTTATCTGTTATTTTACTCAATTGGTTGCTATGGTAATGAATGTAAATACATGTGTTGGTCCATCAGTCTAGGCCTAACCTAAGATTTTTTTCCGACTAAATTTACAAATATTAAAATACAAAATGTTTTTATCAAAATGAATTATAGCTTATGTTACTCAGGGATAGTGCAGCTTTTTATTAGTACATTTTTTTTCAATCGGTTCAGTAGTTCCAGAACCACTTCTAGCGCCCAAGTGGCCGGGACTCTACTCGCCTCTGTAAAAGATTACCAGCTTTTGAGGTAATCGTAGCGAGATTAAGGGAGCGTTAACCAACTACACCGCGCAGTACACATCTTTTAAAAATCTCGCATTATGTTTAAGTTATCCCATTACAAAAGATTACAGTTTCCAATAAACAGTTTATTACATTTTTCACGGCTCCGAGCCGTATCCCCCGCCCCGGCAGCGACGCGTGACTATAAATCTGTCCCGGACACAGCTGTGTTTAATTGCTCTTTTATAGCTAAGAAATAATAAAGTCCGTCGGAGTCGTTAAAAACAGAATCGAGTTTTGTATTTCGGCCTCTCTCACTGGCTGAACGGACATGCGCGCTAATGCGGTTTTTATGGGGATGTTTCGGTTATAAAGGATGTCACGGCAGTACGGTTTCAATATAAGCAAATGGTTTAGTTTTAGGCCTTGTCCACATTGAGACAAATACCACGTCTAGAGACCGTTCGGAGACCAAAATCGAAGAATATTCGTCTACCCGACAGAAATGGGAGATCCGAGACAATCGGTAGACGATGTTGTCCAATAAGTCGTAGTATGGACTGGTTGAGGACAGTCTCTGTCTTGGAATCCTTGCGTGTAGACGTTTTTAGTTACTAAATGTGGCTTAACGAAAAGGTTGTATTGTTTATTGAAGATTACCAAAGGTCAATATGTTTATGGGACGTTACATCCCCTGATTATGAAAAATAAAAAAAAAAACTTACGATCTTGCCGCCTCAACAACGTTTTCTTTTTCTCATGTTTTCTTCGCTAATAATAAAAAAATGTATTTGTGTGCTTAAATACATTAAGATCACACAGGAAAAGTATAAATTTCGCCAAAATCGGTTCAGCCATTCCGGAGATCAGCCCAGCCAAACAAACAGACAGACAAAAAATGTGTTTGTGTGTTTTGGTATTGGTAATGTGTGATGACAAAATAAGTTTAGAAAAAACCTAATATTTTGAAATAAAAAACGGACACTTATATTTTACTAGCTGACCCGTACGGCGTTGCCCGTGGTGGTTGGTATTTTCAGTCTTTTTAACGTAATTGTATTCTTTTGAAGTGTTCAGTCAGTGAGTGGTATTTGGCTTTTATATATATAGATCTTAAATAATAAAAGCACTGTTGTCATAATAATAAAATATCTGAAATTATGATTTTAGTCACTTTTATCCCCCCAAACCCCTCCTAAAATCATACCCTTTCTTAGTGAGCACCTATGGCCCTAGAGGAAGCTGCATACCAAATTCCATTCCAATCCGTTCGGTAGTTTTGAAGAAATCGTGATTTAATAACTTTTATCCCCCCCAAACCCCCCCTAAAATTTCGAATTTTTTAAAACCCTTTCCTAGCGAGCGCCTATGGCCCTAGAGGAAGCTACATACCAAATTCCATTCCAATATGTTCGGTAATTTTGGAGAAATCGTGATTTAGTAATTTTTACCCCCCAAACCCCCCTAAAATTTCCAATTTTTTAAAACCCTTTTTTAGTGAACACTTGTGGCCCTGGAGGAAGCTACATACCAAATTTCATTCCAATCCGTTCGGTAGTTTTGAAGAAATCGTGATTTAATAACATTGATCCCCCCCAAACCCCCCTTAAAATTTCGAATTTTTTCAAACCCTTTCTTAGTGAGC